>BMAO01026793.1:118384-156972 GCA_019973975.1 Trichonephila clavata | reverse complement strand
CGCTCGAGGGTAACTCTCGATAATTCTCGTTTCTTATTCTCCAACTGACGATTACCGGATCCCGTGGGCAAGATGTTAAAGTCGTTGTGATTGGACACTGATAATCACGTGACGTATTGCTTACATTTTGCGTTGTATCTTGGCGCGAAAACATTCGATCAGCTGTTTTTAACACGCGTTTATAACTTACCCTTTTTTTTCTCCTGTTTTGTTTTGCTACAATGTCGAAAACCAACTTTTCAGTGCAGGAGATGGAGCTATTGGTTAATCTTGTTGAAAAATACAAACATTTTTTAAACTGCAAAATTACCAATGCAGTTTTCAATAAAAAGAAAGAAGAAGCATGGGATAGCTTGACTACAGATTTCAATGCAGCCAGCCTATGTAAGCGAAGTCGACAGCAGCTTCAAAATAAATTTAAAAATATGAAAAAGGAGACTCAAAAAAAAAAGAAGCTCTGATAAAGTTGAAATATTTAAAACTGGTGGAGGAACCCCTAATTTACTGTGTACATCGTTAGATGAAACGGCTGGCTGCAATGGGTGCACTGATCGAGCCATTGCCATGCAGATTCGATTGCGATTACGTGTATGAGACTGCTGTTTCATCAGGAACTCAGGGTAAGTGTAAATGGATTTATTATTATTTTGCCTTTAATTTAAATTTTCTGTTTTATTCTGAATAGATTTTTCTGACAGTGATTTGTGTAAGTTTTATTATATAAAAAACTCTGATACAAATCAAAATGATCACATTATGAATGTTGAGTAAATGAATCTATAATAAGTAAATACTGATCCACATAACGGTCTTAGTACCTTAGACAAATTGAATCAATAACCAAATAAAATTAATAAGAAATAGATACTTCTAACAAAAATTAAATGTCTATTTTCAACTTTGACATTATTAATTATTAGTTGTTACATTGAGCTCCACATTTTAAATTTTCTGATGTGATGCTGCCTGAAAATGTGGCTATCAATAGTTTGAGAGCTGATTCTTATTATTAATAAGTGGGGCATGGTTAACGTGACCATTTATTTTTTGACTCAAAACGGGAAATTGTTTTATTTAGGTCAATTAACAGATATACAATAAAAAAAAAACACTTTTGAAAAAGTTAGTTAGCTTAAAAGTTAGGAATTAAAAAATATACCCAAATGTTTAGTTATATTTATATTTATCAGAGGAACAAATTTGCTTTAATATAGCTGGTGAAGATTTTAAGTAAGAATGAAACTCTTGGAACGTTTTTTTACATTCACCTAAATTATCAACATCGCCCTTAGAACTGAAATTAGTAACTGGGTTTTCTCAGATGTCCACAATTTGTTCATCATAGAAAATACTCTTTCTACTGGAGCATTTGTAGCAGGCAAACATAAAATATATTCAAATAAAATAGAAAAGTTTTCATGCTGCAGATTGTTGGTGTGAAAGTGTTTGAATACTTCCACCCAACGAGTTTCCGTGGAAACATTTAGATAATTTTTATTCGGTTACTTTTTGCAATGTAATGTAGTTAGAAACTAATGAAAATTCATCAAAAACTTCTGTATCTTTATTACAGTCAATATACTCCTTTTCAATTACTACATCCAGAGATTTTTGAACGTCTTCCCATGCGGGTACCTTTTTTTAAATCTGCCCAATAAAATATCTCCATTACTTTGGTAAGAAAGCAAGTCCACTGCTCCAGATATTTATGGCTTTATAAAATTCTGTAGCCGTTCGTTTCACAATTCTTCATCCATCTATATAAGTACCATTATCTTTTTATTTCACCATTAATTGACAGACCGTAAATGGAAGAGACTGATTGGTCTGTTTCTGAGTCAAATTGTCTTTTAGCTTATTGATTGCTTTTGCAGCTTCAACTGACGATACAGTCTGACCTTCAAATTTCAATACAGCTTTCCGAACAGCTTCGCACGGTTTCTGAAAACGGGACAATTTTGCATCCCAGAGTTCATTTCAGGGGCACCGGGACTCGTAATTATAAAAAGGGACGTCTGGTCACATTAGGCATGGTACAAATGAAGTTGGTAATATTATTAGAAAATGTGTTTTGCTTGTTAAATGTTATACAATGAGAATTCAAAACTCGTATTATTTTAAAATTTCAATTTATATTTTGATTGTATACAAATATAAATATCCTAATCTATTTTTCTTTTTGATTTAAAATTTTCCAGCAACCCTTTGGTAGGTTAAAATAGAATGTTTATAATGTATATAATCATTAATTTAAATAATTTCTAATGTTTAATAATTATTTTTAATTCACGATTTCTATAAAATCTTAGAATGAAAAATCCAGTTTTTTTTTGTGAAGAATAAATTTGTTAATTGAATCTTAGGCCCCATTAGTCACATTTATCTAAAACAGAGCATGTTACTGAATCTTTACCAATTCCACCTAACAAAAATAATTATACTATTGGTATTAATCTGATTTTATTTGTCACGAGACACTATATATACACACACATTTATCAATATTTTACAATATAGAACAGAAAACAAATGTTACATGTACAAAATATTTAGAATTTTTCAGAAAGAGTTTTAGCTCCAACCGAGCAGCGTAGTTGGTAAAAAAGTGGTAGCCCACTTATCTCTGGTGGTGTTATCTAAGGGCCTGAGTTCAAATTCCACACAATATACGAATGCTTCGTCATGTTAATATGTACCTCAGTTGTTTGTGGCAAAAATGTATTCAACTCTCATAACTTTAATTTGTTCAATAACACTACGGCTTACATAAGGGAGGAAAACTTTATTATGCTATGAAATGAATGACTACACAACATCGTATTTGTAAGTTGTAGTATTTATAGTAAATATATGTTTTTCAGGTGGTGAGTCTGCAGTAGTACAAGTGGATGAAAGTATTTTACTCCTGATGATCATCCCCTTGATGTAAGTACCCATATATCATGTCATATAGAAAATAGCACATCACCTTTTTAGTACAATATACACACAACCTCATATAATTTATATATAATGACCTTTCAAAGTCTAGCTGAAGAAAAAACCAAAGAAATCTGTTACAAATGAGGTTAATACATGGGATCAAGTACATCTAATGCAATAAAATTTACTGGAATAGTGAATGCATTTTTTTTAAATGAAAAGCCATTATTAAATTTATTTTTTTGGAATATGAAGTAACAGATAACACACACTAGCATTTGACATATAAATATAGACAGCTTATTTTAAATGTACATAATTTGAGTGTTAACATTTTGAGTAATGCTAAGTAATGTATCAAATGAATTGTAAACTTTAAATCATACACTAGCATAAAGCAACATATTTTACAAGATGTGAAACTTAAATTGTGGTATAAATTTTGATTCTTTGTCGATTTTTTTCTGTTTTAAACTAAGACAGACTTAATCAATATTTGTATTTTGGTTGTAGGAAACTTTGCCAGTGAAACAAGATCTACAGAAAACCAGGGAAACTCTATGCTCTACCCCGCTTACAACAGCACCTCAAATCAGGAAATCGAAGCGCAAGCCGAATGCTTCTGTTAAAACAGCAGAAGCACTTGCAGAAGCAGCCAATGCAAGGAAAGTTGCTGTGGAAAGAGATTACGAACAAATAGCGCAATTTAGGGAAGAAGAGCATAGAGCTACCATGACCTATCAAAAAAGAGAACACTTTTTAAAGATGAAAGTCTTAAAGGCAAAATTAGAGCATTATAATCTGTTAAACAAAAAAATTAAATTTGAATTAGAAAAAGAAAATTAATGTACATATTTGTTTCTTGTAAATAAACCTAATGAACATAAATGCTGTATCTGTAATTTAATTCAATGAAAAAAGGCTCTCACTGAAGAGTATGTATTTATTTCAAAAATTAATGTTTTCAGTAAAAAAATTATTAACAAAACATTTCCTCATAAATCAATTAATTGAAAAAATTTGCAACAATTGCATTTCTTTTGGCTATTTCCACCATGTTCTTGGCTATGGTTTACCATAGTTTCATCTTGCTGCAGTGGAAGGGAATACTCATCCTCATAATCACCTAAATTAAGAGCAAGGTTGTGTAGCACGGCTGTAGCAACAATAACTGTTTGTGCAGTCTCCAGCGAACATCGGAATGGTGTGTCAATGCACGAGAATCTTTTTTTCCACACACCATATTGTCTCTCTACGACATTTCTTGCTCGTGCGTGAGCTGCATTATACCTATGAAATACACATAGATTTACATAAATAGCACTTCTTAAAAAACAAGAATTTTGACTAAAGTACCACAAAATAGACATTTCTTTAAAAAATATTTTTTTGAATTCTACCACCTTGTGGGACACATAAATGTAATTTTTGTTCCACGGGTTGAGCATACAACTAATTTTGTAGCAATATCATTAGATTTGGAAAAATCCTAAAATGAATGACAACATAAGAAATTTTTTAATTTTACATTTTTGTCAATTATGGGAGTGCATAGAAAGGGAATGCACCCTCCAGGACCTCTATTATATTTTCAATCTTCATATCTGGAGATTGTGAATTATTTTTAAGATTTCAGTTAGATGTATAATCATATTACACACAAAAATGATTTCTCTTACATAAAAATAAGACAAAATAATAGCAATAGAGGTGTATAAAAAAAACCCTAAGTACCTCACTTGACCTGCTCCAACTGGATTAAGAAAAGGTGTCATCAGGTATGATCGCAGAGGATAGCCACTATCTCCTAATAGGTGGTAACTACTTGGTACCTCTGTTTCTACATGTGCCCTGAGGTAAGAGTGGTCAAACACTGTAGAGTCATGTGTACTTCCTGGCCATCGCACAACTATGTTACGTATGGAAAGGTCGGGATCACTCACAGTTTGTACATTTAGTGCAAAAAATCCTTTACGGCACCTAAATGTCTCTGCTAAGCTTCCTCCAGGGTTTAGGATTTTGATTAGCGAGCAATCCAGAGCACCGTAAACGCCAGGGAATCCAAATTCTCTGTAGAATTTTTGACTGATCTGTGAAGTAATGCATAAAGATGTGACTAAACTTGATGACAGAAACAGTAAGAACTACATACAACTATCTTTCTTGTTACATAAACATTACAGTATTTTGATGCAATAGGGATAGCCATTTGTGAACTATTCAGTTTAAAATGCGTTGTACATAACCATTTGGCTGAGAAATCTAGAATAATTATCTCAATATTACAAGGGATTGATTTTAAATTAGTTGACCAATTTATTGTTTAAAACTATCAATTTATTTTAGCACAAATTTATGATAAACTTCTAAAAAATGATGATTGGTATTTAATGACAACAACAATCACTGATCCTAACTGCATCAGGAACTGTGTGAAGAGCACGAGAAAACAAACGCAACACCCATGGTGAATTTTCCAAATCCTGTGTCACACAGGATTTGGAAAAATAATCAGAAGCTAATCAACCAGTATAAGTTTATCATAATGACTTCTGATAATTGGTGTAAAATCTGTCAGCAATTTTTTGAGCCAATGCATTATTAGAATTAAAAATATTTTTATTGTACACTAACATGAAATCACCATTTATGGTGATAAGTGTGCAAGCCAGCAACGCTCTCCACCCGCCAAAATGCAAGCATATCCCTTTCATGCTTTTTTCCCTACTATTAATAATGGAAACAAAATTGAATAATCAAACTCAAAATATACATCAAAATTTAGAAGCAGGGATTATTTTACTAGTAATTCAGAATACTTGACTTGAGTTTCATTTTAAAAAAAGCAAGGAATTCATTTTAAAATATAAATTTGCTTATGTTAATATACATTCTTCATAGTTTTCGGGCTGAGGTCCAGTTCGCCCATGCAGTAATAAGGCCATGTTAACGCGTTAAAAAACTCATTACTCTATTGCATAACTTTTCAATGATAACGGCAGGAGCAAGAAAATATTTCTGAATTTCTTGGACCTTCTTATGAATGCTATGGGGGCACTCTCATTACACGTATGATTTTCTACTGAGTAATATTTTCTCTGTGCTTATATATTTTATGTCATTCCATGTGTATGCAATGTAAATTTTTTTTCTACATGCTGTTCAAGTAATACGAAGGGCTGCGGTAACCCAGTGGTCAAGGTATCGGATCATGGCAGGCATGTCATGAGTTCGAGCCTAAACAGTGCGACGTTAATATTCACATTCACTCAAGAAATACGAAATTAGGGAAATGCCAACAATCAAGAGTTTTGCATATTTAATCTTTTACGAATATGTTGCTATGAGTTAATTTTGGTTTTTCAAGTGATTCAGATAAAAACTATACATATATATTTATTTACAAAAAAACGTATGCGTTAAATGTACATATAGACATTTTTGTCACGAAACAAATTAATTATATATTCACTGAACATGAATAAAACTCACCTGCATTCTCTGATCTTCAGTTTGTGGCAAATCGATATATTGTGGTCGTAATTCTGCAAGAGCCCTTGCAACATCGGTAATCGCTCTGCTCGTGGATGGCTGACTTATGCTGTGTAAGTCACCAACATTAATTTGACGATTACCGAACGCAAAAAAAACAAACAGCCGCAAGAACTTTCTCAGCTGCAGTCAAAGCATGATTTCGGCCAGTAGCAGAATCTAACTTTGTACGCAGTAATTCTACTAGTGTCTCGATAGTACCTTTATAAAATCGATACCTTCGACGGAAATCATCTTCATCCAATTCATCTAAGTCATTGTTCCTATGTTCAGGAATAAAAACTGACCTTCTTTCAATACTTTCCAATGTTTCTAAATCCTCAAGCAGAAAAAAATCGAAGCAGTCGTCCATCTTTGTTTACAAACAATCCGCGAGTTACCCTCCGAAATCGGCGGGTAGAATCGGCGAGTAACATTGGATGAATAATCCGCGGATTTGGCGCGATCCGCAATTGAGAATAACGATGTTTCGTCAATCTGCGAGTTACCTCCGGTTCGGGGATAACTCGCGGTTAACTCGCGATTGAGAATACCACCGTAAGTAAAACAAGATAATTACCGTTTTCCCCTTTATACCAGGCCAGTGAAAATCATGCTATAAGATAAGCGTATCTATACCTGTATTCGAGGCTGGGTGCCAATTTACTTGCTACAACAAATCGCCCCCTAGTACAATTTTACAGAAGATAAAGTCTTTTTTACGAATGTGTGATATCGTCCTTTTTATAAAAGATATAGTCGCTTTTACAAAAAATGTAGTAGTTACAAATTTTATTAGTAGCGGTCGGCTTTTCACAATTCAGTCTATAAAATGATTATGTGTTTCAGGTTTCTACAGCATGAATAATAATATTTCAGAAAATATTTTCATACAAATTTTTTTGAAACAAAAAAATGTATTTTTCAAATTCGGTCCAAATGCCGCCCCGGACATGGGTCCAGTTTTCCCAGCCCTTGCTGCTGACGTAGAAAAATAGTGAACACGGTAGCGGGCTAAGTGGATCAGGTGACATGAAATTATTTTTCAACTAGGAGATGGAGAATACATAAAAGTGGACAAATATATATATAAATATATATATATATAGATCATGATTAGCTTTAATATCTATTTTTAGTGCTATGTTGTGAATCTCTTGATTTGCCTATTTGATTATATGCTGCCGTGTAACATTTAGGGTTTTAAGAAAATGCATAAAACCCGCATCTTTTTAACAAGAGTACTAAAGTACCATTAAGTACATACAACATAAAAATGAAATTAAGAATTTCGCTAACATTAATAATACTAGATGAAGTGTTTTTCTAGCAGGCATTGCCAATAAAAATAATTTGATCAAAAGAAGCTGCAAGATTTTTTCTCAAATAACTTGATACCAAGTAAAGCAACAAGAAATTGCCTTTTAATAGAAGTACAACACTTACACTAGAAAGGAAATTGGGCATTGTTTATAAGCGTTGTAAAACCATTGACACAAAAATCACTTCTTTCAACTATTTTGTTTTTCAAAATTGTAAAGCTATTATTAAATTGAAAACTTTTAACTTCCCTAAATGCATATTGAATTTACACACTCGTGTCTTAGGTAATATTAACCATATTAGATGCTTTAGAAAAGTAACTTTCGCAAAAATCATTTTTGAGATGCCTTTGTTAAGCATCGATCCAATGCACCACTAGTTCCTTTGATAAACAAAAAATAAAAATAAAAAAAAAATACTTTTTCTATTGCGGTATTGCCGGCTCTGCCTCGAATTTTAATTACGAAATGGAGGAAATGTATAAAGAGTAGGCATTAATGGAGAATGGACTAGTGAACTCTACACTAACTCTAGATTTCTTGAACTATGTTATGCTATCGGGAAATCCGGACTTATGTTGATTTTTCAACAACTATTCAAAATATTTATTCGATTTTTTAAAAAAAATTATTTTGAGAAATTCGCAAAATTTTTTGCTTGATCTATAGAATTATAGGCGGCTTGCGGCCGCCCCTTGTATTGGCCGCCCTCGTGCGGTGCACGCGCTGCACATCTGCTAGGATCGGCCCTGGTGACTTGTTCAAAATCACTTTTAAATATGAATTTTTATTTATATAAGCGATAGATCTCGTAATTCTGACCTGTAGTTTAGTAACAAGGATGATACCAGAGCTCGTATATATATGCGAGCATACTTCACATATTTGATATGAATTATCTTCGATGAAATCAAAACTGGCACGATTGGAAGCCCGCTGTTTGTGATCACATCACTAGACTTCCATAACCCAAATATCAATTCTAGTGCAAACATAAAAATTAAAATAAAAAGCATTGCATATTTCTAATTTTTTAGTGAAAAAAAAATACGAAATAAATTTTTTTGTAAAAAGTCATGCAATTAAAATCTAATATAATTTCGTATTTTCATATCAAGCCATTTATTCAATAGAAATCAATTCCTTTTTGTAATACTTAATTATCTAATGAAAATTAGTCATTTTCATTTTTCAACTTTCTTTTAGATTAAAAAAACTGCATTTCATGATAGGTTTCTGTTATATAATCGTAGATATAAAAATCTGTATTATGAGGAATAATTCTACTTAATTAGCAGATTTTCTATTTTCTATTAAAATATTTTATATATCTTTTATTTTTTAGTCGATATTATATTCTGATTATTAGGTGCGTCGAGGCTCAAATCTTGATTTGATCAAAGGTTCATCATGTGAAATTCAGCAAGTATAAATTATTACATGAAACAAAAACAAAGAAAGAGGAATTCAACTGTCATAGACTTTTTCTGAATAGGCGAAAAATATACTATTTAATTTTAACTGTAATAAATTTCAGCAAATTTTAATTTCTTACAAATTAAGAGAAATACATGATTGTTTCAGAGTTAATTATAGTCTCTTTTATTAGTTTTACTAATTTTTGTACCGTATCCATAAAACTTAACGCTATTTTAGTTCCTTGATATTATATGACAGAATCGAATGTGATATGTGTTTTGATATTGTTTGTTACTTATTCACGTTTTAAGTTCTGAAACTAACAAAATGCTATTCATCATTTTTTTAAACGCTATGATTTACCAACAAATCTAAATCTAATGCTAACAGTTTTTAAATATTGTCTATGGCCAAGGAACAAATCTTAATCCGACGTTGATTAAAACATCCATTTTTGTTTGAAAGGAGGAAAGTGATTTGGTAAACATTATTTTTTGAACATTTTCACTTTGTAAAATTTCTGTTGATATAATATATCTTGTCTTTAACAGTAATAAAATAAATTTTAAATTATATTCCAAGTTTCTGACATGGATATAATGTTTATTACCTTCTTTTAGAAAACTGAGGATTGAGGAACACATTTATTTTAATATCTTCCGTTGTATATACGCCGATTCTATTTCAAATTTTACATCGATATTCGAAATATGTTAACTTCGATTTTGGAAGTAGGTTTAGTTATTGAAATATCGTTAAATCTTGCAGGGACACATAGAGCGATAGCATTAAAATCGATTTTTTTCTCATCTAAGGCCTCTGAAATGAACAATATGCAGCACTCATAAAGCGAATCATCATTTTACAGTCGAAGAAATCTGACTGCCTTCTACTCCCCTCCGGGGAACGAACTTCGGCCTTGAACCCCCCTTACTCCCCATGAGAGAAAAGCGAAAAAGAAACACTCCAGCTAAAACTTGTTTCTAACCTCCTTCTCATGTGTCGCTGACGGGTCTACATTTTCTGTTTCCTTTCAGAAACACAGAAAGAGAAAAAGCACAGCTCATTGAGCTGGTGCATCGTTATCTCCTGAGTTAGAAAGAGGATATATTGTATAACTAATATAACTTTTTGTATAACTAATATAGCCGGCAAGTTTCCAGTGTTTCAACAATATGATGGACAATACTACCCTATGCAGGAATCACTTCCTGGAAACACCGTAAAAGTTTGCAGGCAGCGACCATAAATCTTGGTTGTCCTTCTGCCCTCTCAAATGGGAAGAGTCAGTTAAATGTTTACCTTGTTTTCCATTTACTTAGCATCGACAAAAGTCAAACTTTCATCTTAGATAATGTAGCACTTATAGAGTTGCATAAGAAAATGAAATTCTCATGAAAAATGCAAGGAAGGGGAAAAAAAAACATGGAAAAGTCCCGACAGTAAGGAGTAAAATCGAAGTGCCAATTATAAGAAAACGTCAAAAATAGAAAGTTGTAAAGTATATATCAGCCAGCGATACAAGTGGCACATTTCCAATACTAAAATTACAAAAGAAATTTATTTGACTCCTTTTGCGTGAAAACTAAAAGAAAATTCTGATGAAATGAATTTAGAAATTATAATTCTTTCTGAATATTTATATGGGGTTGAAAAAAGAAAACAATACTTAAAAAAAAACATTTTATATTTCAGTCTAAGCCTGAGAATCAAGTGTAATGAATTCAGTATCTTGTATCTGAAGTCAATGGAGAATCCCAGTATGTTGGATTTAAATTCACAAAAAATTATTATAAATATACTGTAAATCTATTTAACATAAAGGATGGATTTGTGTTTGATCTGTATAGAAAAACAAACTATTTATGAGTTTATTGAAATTCAATTAAAATATGTTTTACTATATAGACTGAAATAAAAGCTTTGTCCGAAATCATAAAATTAAGATGTCCATCTTAATAAACATATTTTGTTTATATTTTTTTTCAAGAACATTTGTTTTCCATTTTCTTGTTAATTAGTGTTGCAAAGTGATAGTAAAAATTTTCCAGCTTTTTTCCCCAGCAGTCTCTGATAACGAGTTTGGCCGCGGTAGCCAAGTGGTCAAGGTATCGGAACATAGCAGGTATGCCATGAGTTCGAGCCTAGTACCACTAAAGACCCGCGGTGTAGGGGGGCAATGCACGTTAAATCTGTCGAGAGTTCAGACGTCCTCCCGTTGGTGTGGTAGTTAGGTTAGGGGTGCCAGCTCAGGTGTCGTCCTCGTCACTTGACCGTGGTTCAAAATGACGAGGTTCGTCACCAAAAGCCCTCGTGTACCTGAACAGAGTGACGTTAATATACACTCACTCACTGATAGCGAATTTTTTCTCTTTGGGAAGCTCCAATTATTCCTACATAAAAAATTCAAGAATGAAATAAATTTGACATTTTTAATTAATATGACAATTGCCTAAAATTATTGCAAATTTTAATGCATCTTTCGCAACAGGCAATACATTAAAAAAAATTGAATTATTCTCAAATTATACATAATTCATTGACACAAGAATGAAATAAACTATTTAAAATATATTTAAATAATTAAAAAAGTTCGATTGTAATAATTTTAAAAATAAATTTTAGAAAATATATTGCACACTAATGCGTATTTCTGGCGGTAGTTTTTTTTTTTTTAAAAAGAAAGAAATCTATCGAAATTTTTAGAAATATTCCCCAAATTTCAATCGGACAGATAGTTGCATTTTTAAGAATAGCATTAAAACTGCGTTTGTACTTGTATAAATGAATTTTGAAAAACGGAATGCAAATGATAAAACATTTGAATTTGATTCTTTTCTCCCTATAGGGAATCTGGTGTTGTGTGGCCCCATTAGAAGAGTGATATACCATCTTTCGTCATCGTCTTCCCATCAAAACAATTTGCTTAGTTAACATTTCCAATAATTAAATATTGATTAACATATTTTAAATTTGAAACAAGTCTGAAAAATGTAAATAAAATTATTCAAGAAAGTAGTTAATTTTAGAACTGCAATAGTAAATAAGATGATCAAGTGTATCCACTAAAAATTTGACATATTTTGATATTAAGGGGGGGGGGGACTAGGAAAAAGTTGAGTGATAAAAATATTCTTTCTTTCTTTTTTTTAATAAGACATATCTTCAAAATAACCAAAACCTGCTTATAACAATTGACAATCCATGCGTAATTCAATTCAAGTGAGCTATTGAAGGAAAACGAACTAAAAGAAGGTAAAAAATTGTATTAATCTTTCACAGAAAAAGTTCCAAAATTTAAAAAAATGAAGAAAAGTATAAATTTTTTTCACTAAAATAAAATTTTTAGTAAAAAATCTTATTATTTTTTTTTAGTATTTTATTTGCAGATTTGTATAAATCAAATATTGATTTTTACCTTAAAAGTTATTATATGAAGTAATCAAAAATAGTTTTATTGTAAAAATATTATATAAAAAAATAATACAAATAAAGAATATATAAAATATACAGCATGTAATAAATAAGGAAGATAAGAGAAAAAAAACTTTAAAAAATTAAACTTTTTCAATATTATTTTCTCAAATTTCTATAATTTTTAATTTTACATTAAAGTAACAAAAATTACTAAATTTCAAAAAATATCAAGTGTCCCAAAAGAAAATTGGAATTTTTACTTTTAAAAGGAATTTAAAAAATAAGGAACTGTGTTTTTATGACGTTTAATATGCATACAAAATTTCTATTTTAATTTCTTCAAACACTAAAAATATTATCCTAAGAATCTTTAAAAATTTATTATGCAAAATAAGCTCAAAACTGACATTAAAAATTCATTTCTTTTTATGTATTCTCTTTAAAAAAATTAATTATATTTCGGACTATATTATCTTGCGGAAGAACCGAACTCCACCACTTATTTCTAGTTCTAAATTACTTCGTGTTGCGCTAACTCTGTGACGTAGCCAGAAGTAAGAAGATCTAACAGACGGCAGCCACATTAGAATGATACTCGCACTGCTTGGCGTTTTTGGCGTATTTTGAAGCGTGAAAAAGCCCCTGTTTCTAAAGACATCCCGAAAAGGGAATGTACACAATGACGCACACAATGGTAGTGTCCTAAGGGTCAGTGGCAGACCTGGCGGCCTCCAGGGGCCCCCAGCGCTGATAGGGGCCCCAAGCTTGATGAGTGCAAAGGCTAACGACTAACCAACCACGCCACCTTGTAACAAGAAATGAAAAGAAAACAAAGATACAATGAAACCCCCGCTAGAAATTTATCGAGATGCAAAAGAAATCCTAATGTAGAAAAACTTTTGAAAATATTTTTATCAATACCGAAATCGAATGCATCAGGTTTTTAGTTTTAAAACGTGTTAAAAATAATTTAAGAAGTACAAGTTTTAGACACATATTTTGACCATTGGTTTTTCCACACCCTACTACTTCAGATTTTTCTCATTTTTGCCTGCCTCGCATTCGAAGTAAGGTCTCTTAGAAACTACTATAAATCCAACTACATTTTCTTTGATAAGGATTTATTGTTGTCAATGCCAAAAATACGATGAAAAGCCGTTGGGGAGGAGTTAAGCAATTTGCTGCCTCTATGTACACTTCCCTACCCGTTTGGCGGAAGAAACGTCCCAACATCTTAAATGGGTACTGTGTCGTATTATGCAGAATTCGACCCCTTGGATAAAACGTCCCTTCTCTATTGTTCAAGCAAAAGCTACTCGCCGTAAAATTTTTAATAGAACCCCTTTTCTTTCTCTGATAAGGATCTTTAGTTGACCGGTCCTGTATGCATTCTCCTTCCCACAAACAACGATTTTTGCAGCTGACACATAATAAAATAAAAAACCATCCCATTTCCGCTTCCTCCCCCCCAAAAGAGTGTTGAAGGATTCGCTTTTGAGAGTTCTGGGTATTTTTGCTTAGATTTTCAAATAACTTAAAAAAAGAATTGGCTGATCTTAAAGCTAGCACTTCATTAAATGCCCATGCAAGAGTTCACAATATTTCAGTAATTTAATCAACTTCAACTCCAATTAAAGACAAAATTACAATTTATTTCGTCTGAATATCGATGTAAAGATTAAAACAAAATTTGCATACTTGCTATGTAAAGATATTTAAATTTATGTGTTCCATAAACCACAATTTTCAAAAAAAAGTTATTGCATATTTAAAAATATTATATAAATATTATCAAAAACTCAGAATTTGATTTTAAAAATATTTTTATACCACTAAATGCTGAAAATTATACTAACAATGAAATTTTGAATGTGAAAAAAGAATGTTTAAGAAATCACACTTTTCTCTTTACAAAACAAAAATAAACGTTTTAATCAATACGATTTAAATTTTTTCAGAGATCATAGCCAATCTTCAAAAAATCCTAGCATTAGATTTAGATTTGGTTATAGACCAGAGCCAATAAAAATATGATTAATAGCATTTGGTTAATTTAAGAACTTAAAATAAGAATATTATTTTTAAAAAAATTCATTTTATTGGTAATTTTTTTTATTGCAGAACATTATATATGGTATTACAGTAGAAGTCCGATAATCCGGCACGTTCGGGACCGGATCGGTGCCGGACTACCGAAAATTCCGGTCTATCGGGTGGTAATTATAAGAACAATTAGGTTAATAATTAAACTACAAATACAGTATGCAAATACATACAGCAAAGTTTATTTTACATTTCATATAATGTATGTACACGTACTGTAAAACATATTTCACTTAGATTTAAAAAAGTCACGAATGTCTTTTTGTTTTCTTGACTCTTTTGGCGTTTAGTATAAAATTTATTTTTAATGATATGGAAATCAATAATTTCTGAAGCACTGTAGCTAGTACTAGCCTCAGCAAAAGAGATAAACTTATTTAGTGATTCTGCAGCTTCTGCCCAGCTGATTTTTTTCCTTTTCTTCCGTTTCGGCATCTGAGTCACTTTCTTCAAGATTTTGAGTAGGCTGAGGGTTTACTACAATGTTGATAATGTCCTCATCGGTTAGTTCTTGTTCAACAGGCTCATTCTCGTCGATTAGAAGCCACTCCTCTACCTCATCTTCAGGCAGGTTTTTCAAGGGATTGTCAGCACTTCTAACGACAACCAAAACTTTGGTCAGAGCGTCTTGATGGTTTTCTTCCTCATTAGTCTGTAGAGTTAGGTCAGATGCAGGATTTGCAGCTGGCCAAAGTTTTCTCCAGCATTTTTGGAGTGTTGTATTTTTTACCTGGTTCCAAGACAGTGCAATAGCATAGACGGCATCTTTTACTGCAACCTTTTTTTGAAAATCAGTCACGTCACAGTCGGCATTTAACAGGCCTTGAATAAAAGACCTTCTATAAAAGCATTTAAAATTTTGAATAACCCCTTGGTCCATGGGTTGAATCAAAGACGTTACATTAGGTGGGAGCAGAGTAGCAACAATATTTCCAGAAACTAACTCATCTACTGGCGGGTGGGCTTTGCAATTGTCCAAAAGCAGGATGGCTTTAGTATCTTCTGGTAGACCAAGGCTTTTGAAGGATTCCTTGACCTCAGGCACAAAGTGGTGAAAAAACCAGTCTTTAAAGAGGGCGGCAGTCATCCATGCATTTGATTGAGCATCGTATTGGACAGGCAAGTGTGTAACATTCTTAAAAGCCCTGGGTTTTGCAGATTTACCTATCACAAAAGGGGTCACTCGGTGATTTCCAGACGCATTAGCACATAGCAAAACGGTTAATCTGTCTTTGTTTTTTTAAAACCCTTGGCTGCTTTTTCTCCTCCCTCAGCTAGTGTAGATGTTGGTAAACATCGCCACAATAGCCCTGTTTCATCAGCATTGTAAATCTGTTCAGATGTTAAATCATTATCAGCCACGATTTTCTCAAACTCGTCTTTGTATTTTTCTGCAGAGTTTTGGTTTGCTGAAAGTGTTTCTCCAGTTACATCAAGTCTTCGAATCCCAAGCCGAAGTTTAGTTTCTGAGCCAACCATCAGAATAATTACATTCACTTTCAGCAACTCCTAAATCTTGGCCGAATTTCTTTGCCTTTTCAACAATCATTGGCCCTGTTACCGGCTTTCCTTCAGAACGTACTGCACTAAACCATTTGAACAATACACTATCTACTGGTTCCAGTTTTGGTTTTTTTAATGTTTGTCTAGAAGCCAATTTTTTCAGTTGTTACCGATTGAGAAGCAAACTTCATTAGTTCATCTTTTTGTTTTTTAATGTCATAAATAGTTGATGAGCCAATATTAAACTCATTCATTAAAACATTTCTATTCTCGCTTTTTTCTAGTCGTTTGATGATTTCTAGTTTCTGATTGAGAGTCAGTGTTACGTGTTTTCGTTTCTCTCCTTTTGAACTTGAAGGCTTAGGTTTTGAAAACATGGTCACTGTACAGTTAGAACGAAAATAACTTTTTTATAAACAGTTTCAAAAGTTACGTTTACTGAGATGTGAAAGGACACAAAACAACAACGCACAAAAAAATGGCGAAGACGCTTCGTGATTGATTAACGGAGCTGCACTGCACCTGAATTTGTTGTGACAGCTGAGACTAGCCGGCCGCTAATTGTTTCCGAACAATACCGAGCGCTTCCGGATGATCCCGAACTACCCCGAAAACTTCCGAATAGCTCTCGAGCGTTTTTATTTGCTTTAAAGACACACTTTTGGAGAAAACCAAAATTTTTACAATTTTCCGGAGCGATGCCGGACTATCGGGCATTCCGGACTGTTGGATGCCGGATTAATGGACTTCTACTGTAAATATAGCATAACATATGCAATTCTGTATTCTTGTCCTTTCAAAAAGTAAAATCATTTTTAGGATTTAAGAAGAAAGCCAAATCTCTTCAAAGTCCTTATCTAGAATGAAATTTAAATAGTGGTTAACATAATTAATTGGAATTTATTAACATTATATTCTATTGTTTACTATTCCGGGGTTCAATTGAATAATTTTATACTCGTTAGTACAATGTTTTGCAAAGCTAAATAGTTTTCTAATGGAAATTGCACCTTTTTCCGTTTGCGGAAATAATACCTATAATGAAGGAGAAGAAGCAACTTTTCGAAAATCATCAGATTCGACATTAAAATCTAAGTTTACGCAAGAACAGATCCTAAATTTTAAGTTGCAAATTCATGCAAAATACACGGGATTTGTTTCGCAGTGTAAACATTTTAATGCCCTTCAGAACTATGCATTTAAATGGAAAAACATTTCTGAATGTATCTGCGGGCAAAAAGAAAAATATCTATACAAATAAATAAAATTGAAGTGTCTGTTTGTAATTTCAAATTAGCAGCTTTTTACTTAATGCACTAAAAGTATATACGGTACTCATAACAAAAAACCAATTTTTAAAATTTTTGTCTGTCTGTCTGTCTATCTGTCTGTCTGTCTGTCTATCTGTCTGTCTGTCTGTCTGTTTGTTCCGGCTAATCTCGAAAACGGCTGGTGCGATTTTAAAAATTCTTTCACTAATGGAAAGCTACATTAACGGGGAGTAACATAGGCTATATTTTATTCCCGTATTCTTACGGGAACGGAAACTATACGGGTGAACGTGAAACTGAATGCCAAGATGAACGCCAAATTGAACGCCAAGCTGAGCTAATGAAGTCGTTGTTTTGGTTACTGGCGACCGATGCTCTTCATGAGACATAACAGTGTTACGCGCACATCATAATTCGCTGACACGTGCCATAATTTTTTTTTATGATAGTTATCTCACTGTTCAGTTAAGTAGAGCATCGGCTGTTTGGGATGCACTTTTAAAAATAATAAATCAAGGCTTCATAAGCAAAAAGCAGTGCAAGAAACAAAAAATTGATAAGTTTTAATCCTTTCTCTTTTTTTTTATTTACATTTTTAGTCACATTTAAACAATAGTTATTATTTGCTTAATATTTATATTGTAATCGAAGAATAATAATTTTCAAGGTATCTTTCATTTTTCTACCTCTCTGTTTTTCTTAATTCAAATTGTTCTTAATTTCTTAATTGTGAGTTTTTTTCATTCGTTATATTTAAGCTTTTTTAAACTTTAACAGCTGAACTTCAAGTATAATAATTAGAAATCAATGTTAAACATTGTTAGGTTTTTATTCATGAAAATATTTCAGATTTTGATAAATTACTCTTAGGTTATTTTATTTAGTTAACTGCGTAGGTAGTTGTTTCTAAAATAATTCAAACTGTTCTTAATTTCTTAATTGTGAGTTTTTTTTAATTCGTTATATTTAAACTGTTTTAAACTTTAACAGCTGAACTTTAAGTATAATAATTAGAAATCGATGTTAAACATTGTTAGGTTTTTATTCATGAAAATATTTCAGATTTTGATAAAAAACATAGCATTTATGATGATGCTCACAATCTCAATATAAAAGAAGATTCGTGGTTGTGTGAAAGATCCATTTTAGCACCTATAAACGACCGGGTTACTGCGCTTAATCAGCGCATGTTAAATAAGCTTCCTGGTGAATCACAAACATACCTTTCCATCAATACAGTTTGCAATCCGGATGAAACGGTTAGTTATCCAACAGAATTTTTAAACAGTATAATTGTGCCTGGTCTACCTCCTCACAAGCTAGAACTTAAGATTGGCGTTCCCATCATATTACTCCGTAATTTAAACCCACCAAAACTTTGCAATGGTACTAGGTTGCGAGTAGTGTCATTGCAAAAAAAACGTTATAGAAGGTCGTATAATATCCGGATGCGGAAAAGGTAACATAGTACTTATACCACGAATTCCCATAATACCATCGAATTTCCCGTTTGAATGCAAAATACTACAATTTCCTGTAAGTGTCAGCTTTGCTATGACAATTAACAAGTCACAAGGGCAAACGTTAAGCAAAGTTGACATAGGATTTAACTAAGAGTTGCTTTTCCCATGGCCAACTATACGTGGCATGTTCACGTGCGAGGAATGCCACTGGCGTTTTTGTTTTAGCTCAAGAAAATCGTACACCAAATATTGTATATAAAGAGATTTTTCAATAAAGTTAATACTGTATATAGAGAGGATGTTCAATAAATTTATACGAAAAAAACCACACAAAAATTAACAAAAAACAAAGAAAATAAAAAAAATAAAACAATAAACACCAAAAAGCAGAAAGAACACAAAAATATAAAAACAAAACATTGATTCACAAAGTAAAAAAATGACATTAAACTCTCTCTCTCTATATATATATAGCGTGTATGTATTTCTTAACGTGGAATACAGAATTATTAAGTTTTCGTAAGATCTGTGAATTGAACAAAACACTTTTTTGTAAATTTCTACGTGAACGAAGTCACGGGTAACAGCTAGTATATATATAAAAATGAAACACTGAGAATATAAAATGCGATTGCAGATGATTTCAATAGATATAGCCTTTAACAGTTTGTATTAAAAAATGCAAGCATATATTCCAGTTACTGAATATAACGCATGAGTAGGTGTCACTTAGATCACAAATTAATATTATTAGTGAGAATATAAATTATATTAAAAATTACAATAAAGTTTTTGATGAAAAATATAATACTTTTTTAAAAAAAAATTGTCTTTACATGAAGTACCTATAACATGTTGATCTACTTTAAGTATTATTATTTTTAATTGCATTCTTTATAGTATTTGTGTGTGTGTGTGGAATGGAGCTCCTTGAAAATACCTTATAGTTCTAAGGGTTACGTGAGTTTAAAAAGTTTGAATACCACTCTGGCTCATAAACAGATTTGCTAACTGGTATTATCCTAACATGTACACAATACCACCCATTTCACGTTATAATTAGCGCTTGCAGAATTTCACATGATAGACCTTTGCTAAAATCAGAATTCAAATCACAACTCAGCTGCGGCTCTTTAGAAAACAATAAAAGATACAAAAATATTTTAACATAAAATAAAAATTAATGTTCTAATTAAGCATATAGAATTATTCCTCAAAATGCAGCTTTTTATACCCAGGAGTATATTACAGAAAACTCATAAAATGCAGTTTCCTAATTTATAAAAGAAAGTTGAAAAAGAATGCAAATGATTAAATTTAAGGTATTAGATAATAAGTATTATGAAAGGCTGAGATTTTCCTTAAATATATGGCCTGATTTGTAAATACCAAATTGTATCATATTTTAATTGCGTGACTTTTTACAAACAATTTTGTTTCATATTTGTTACTTCACTAAAGAATTAGAAATTTGCAGTGCTTTTACCTTAATTTTTAAATTTATTTGTTTGCATTAGAATTGATGTTTGGGTTATGGAAGTTTAGAGATCTGATCTCAAACAATCGGCTTTCAACCGAGCAATGTGATTGTAGTAGCCTGGTAGTCATGGTCATGGACTCTTGACCATCGTGTCATGAGTTCGAACCCTAGTGTCACTAAAGCTCAGCTAATATAGAGAAGGCCGATGCACAATAAATCTATCGAGGCTCAATGTCTTCCTGTTGGTGTGTGGTAGTTAGGAGAAGAAAACGCCAGCTCAGATGTCGTCCTTGTTTCTTGACCGAGGTTCAAAATTACGAGGTCCACCGCCAATAGCCCTCGGACTGTTTTATAGTGAGACGTTGATATAACTCTCATTCAATCGAGCCACGCTTTCGATTCTGATTTCATTGAAGATCCTTCTATCAAATATTGCTGCATTTTTTTTTATAATGGAATTGATCCTCAAATTTTTTGAAACATGGCAGTCTTATCACGACCGGTACGAGTTTTCGGGAATGCTCCTTTTGCAGATGCGTACATATATGCACATAAATGGCTATTTGACATGTGTATAGAAACATAAACATACAAATACTTATACATAAAAAGTCATCTGTTTCTTGCTAGTAAAAAAAAATTAAAAAGAACCCTTGTATTACTGGAGGGAGTTTAATAACATTATCTTTAGATTCTTTTACCTGTTTACACTTTACAATACTTATTTAATATTGCATAATAAATTATACATATAATTTATTTAATATGCGTATAATATTTATATAAATATATATTCTGTAATATATTTATTTTAAAAAACTAAATTTAGTTCATTATTTTTAACAATCATAGGTGTTTTTTTTATTAATTGTAAAACAGAGCTTATTCTTACGTTTCGTATTGCTATTTGATCTAGTGAATGTGTTAAGATTTGTTGATAATAATATTTATGGAATTAGAAAGTGACGTAGTTATCACGCTCTGAGTGAAATATAAAGCATCCTTTAACTTAAAGCTGTCATTTTTATATAAAATATGAAACAAGAAAATTCGTATACCTAAAATTTTCTTTCTACGACAGTTTTTATATCAAAAAATGCAAGAATGAATTATGTATCATTAATAATTATTTAAAACAAGCTAAAAAAAAGGTCTCTCTCTCTCTCTACATATATTGTGCATACATTTCAGAGAAAGAATCTGCATTTTGCCTGTATATCATTTTCTGAAACATGAAATTCTAATGAATTTAATCAGGCTTAATTTAAGTATTAGTTCAATTTTTTAAAAAAATTCATTTTACATCGAAAAACATTCTATTTATTATTTGTTTTACAATTGCTAAATTAAAGACAATACCAATTTCTAATAATTTGTTAAGTGGAATAATATGAAATCAAAAAATATTGTTCACAGTTTAATGAAATTCATATGGAAATAAAAAATTTTAATACAATTTGGTTTGTTTAAATCAGTTATTTTTTATTTTATTTCCTTGACACAAAATCTTTTTTTTTTTACAAAATTAGTTTTTTTTTAATTCTTTAAATCAGTTTTTTTTCCTTTTCTACTTTCTTTTATGCATTAAAAGATTGCAGTTCATGACAGATTTTCGCAGACCTGTGTGTAAGAATCTGAATTCTGAGGGAAAATTCTATATAGTATTTAGTTTTCGAGTCTATTTTTACTTCATATAAGGTATTTCTACAGATTTTATTTTTTTGAATAGACCACAGTCTAGAAGATTAGTCTTGGGTTCGAATCCTGATTTTACCAAGAATCCTTTTTGTGAAATTCTGCAAGTACGACTTAATATATGAAACGGAATTTCAAATTTCTCGAATGATTTTGTGTGGTAGTTAATAAAATACAAATTAAACGTTCCAGCTGAGGTGTGATTGCATATAAATTTGAAGTCTTATCCATTGAAGAAGAAGAGAACCCATGTTCTCAAATTTCAATGTTAAATTA
Organism: Trichonephila clavata; assembly: GCA_019973975.1. Classification (NCBI taxonomy): domain Eukaryota; kingdom Metazoa; phylum Arthropoda; class Arachnida; order Araneae; family Nephilidae; genus Trichonephila; species Trichonephila clavata. Next base: position 134,570 of record BMAO01026793.1, on the reverse strand, counting down.
ATTTATAAAATTAGTTGTAAATTTTTGTTGTTTTTTTTAATTAATAACACTATTTGATTATTATTATTTGAAATTTAATTTTTAGGTTTAAGAAATGTTGAATAAAGATAGAATTTTTAGATAAAATAATATTATATCTAAAAAAAAAACCCCAATATGAAATAATCTATGTTTTTAAAAAATAAATCATCTCTGAATATATATAAAGGAAGAACATTTTTTCAGAAAAGCATTCGATTATTTCGAAAAATCTGAAAGATTATCTCCTTTAGAAATTAAGGTAATGATGAGATAAAACAAATAATAGATATTTAGCATAGTAAGATATATGAGATTTCTGGATTAGTTTCTGTCTCAATGTTGACTTGACAATCTGCATTGATTGTACCAAAATGTGTATTTTTTCAAAATTATAAATAATTATTTTCCTTTGTTCTGGCAAAAAATTAAAACTATGTTTCATTTGATACTTATGTCTCATATTTATAAAAATAATGTAATTTAGCTTCGAATTTAAATAACTCTTTGATATGAAAAAAAAAAAATTGAAATTTAACTTGTTGACAAATACATAGTTTTTTTAATCTGATTTTGAGATAAAAAAAAAGTGAAAAATGTGAATTCGAGTAATCGCTTAACTACCCTTTAAATTACACTGGTAATATTTTCAGAAAACATCAACACTGAAATGGAAACACGAATGTCAGGAATACAATGTATTACTACGCGGAGTTTTCTCTGAGGAGAATCGTATCGCATATGGTTACTACAAACAGGTTCCTCTCAAGGATACGCCTTGGCGATCGATCTTCGGCTAGAAAAGAGGATTTGGTGGTAGAAAAACCCAGCCTACGTTATTGTAGTTTTCCTACTTATATTTAGATTGTAAGATGTTACTTTTAGCAGAATATATGCTGAATTAGAGATTCATTTGCCAAACGGTTTCTAAGCGAGCAAGGTCGGATCTACGTATGAGCTAAATGGGATGCAGCCCAGCGCCCCGGGTTCTAGGGGGCCCCCGTTCCCCGTTGAAGATAACAAACAGAAAAGGTGCTTACAATCAAAATAGTAATACAGTAATAAACCAGTAAAAAATACAATTTAAAAATAAAATACCATATCAAATTTATTTTCGAGAGCACACAAGAGCAATTTACTTTTGTACTTCCGCCCTACAACCGAATACTCGGAAATTAATAATTATTAATTTCAAAAATCGACTATATGTTTTATGTAAATACTCTAATAAAAACAAATTAAAATATATATAGCATGCTGATGATTTTCTTTTAGAAATTATACTATAACTGGATGTAAAATGTTTAAACCTAAAGGGGATTCTTGTTTTTCTCATGACCAAAGACAGCTTGTGAGGTTTAGAAACAATGGTTTTCATCTAACTGCTAGTGGTCAAGGTAACGGACTCATGACAAGCATGTCATGAGTTCGAGACTATTGCCGCTGAAGACCCTCCGTGTAGGGGAGCGATGCATGTTGAATCTGTCGAGAGCTCAAACGTCCTCTCGTTGTTATGGTGAGATAGTTAGGAGAGGGGGTTTCCAGCTCAGGTGACGTCCTCGTCACTTGACCATGGTTCAAAATTACAAGGTCCATCGCCAAAAGCTCTTGTGTAGCTGAACAGTGCGATGTTAATATTCACTATTCATCTAATTCCTGAGAAATTAATTTGCCCCGTCAAGAATCAATACTTACATAGATTTAACTGGATAAAAGCCACTGTTGCCAAATTGCCCATGCTAAATTGTTTGAGAGAATTCCGTTTCAAATATGGTTTTAGAAAAAATATCGATTTTACAAAAAATCCCGATGTGATGGGAAAAAATGTAGGTTATTTTCGAAATCAGCACACTTAATAATATAAAAATCACTGAAAACCTCTTTTGTACTTTTCCAAAACTATAATTTTGTAGCCCTGTGTAATTAATAGACAGAGACTATCTAGACAGCGCCTATGAGCAGACAGCATTTATACAAGCGTAGTGGCCCTATTCCTGTAGCCATTTATTTTTGTGTAATAATAATTCGAAGTTACAATATTATACTGATTTCGTGCTGTATCCTATGCATAATACCCAAAATTAAAAGATATTTAGGTACCTGTTTATTGGTTTCAAGTAAAAAGTAAATACAAATACACATTTCTAAATTATTTAAGTAGGAAGACACGGAGTAGGAAGATAAGGATTATTCACGTAGGTTCGTGGACTAAATCGCTAAGTAATAAATTTATTGATTATATCCTTTCACATAAAATGAGTTATTTTCAAAATAAAGATCCAAACAATATATGTTCTGTTTCGCTAAAAGAATACAAAGAACAAAAGAGATCCTTTTCTAATAATCATTTCATTAAAAAACATAAAAATGGTCAAGTGCTGGAAAAATCTTGGCTTTGTTATGCAACTAGTATTGGTATTGTTTGACCTGCAAACTTTTTTCTAAAACGAATTCTTATTACACAACCGGCTTTTCTGATTGGAAACACATAACAAGTTGTTTATAAAATCATGAAAATTCTATTGAACATAAAAATTCAATGTTAGTTTGGTTTAAACGGAAAAAAAATTAGTCTGTTTTAGATAAACAGTTATATAGAAGCAACTAAGAAAAGATACAGAATATTACCACAATGTCCTCAAACGTGTTATTACGGTAGTAAAATATTTGGCTACAAGAGGTTAAGCATTTAGAGTAGGAGTCCTCAACCATTTTTTTACGCCGGACCATATGCATCTGACATGTATTTTACTCTGGCTGCAACATGAGGATTAATGGAAAGGGGGGAGTTATAAGATCAAGGACATTTAAAAAGTGAAAAATTGATATAAAATTTCATAACTTTGGATCTTATTTTAAAACTATATCAAACTCTATCAAACAAAACTCACAAAATATAGGTTTCATTCACTTTTTACTTAGTTACGGGGGAATTTCGATTTCCATTATTCAATGACCCCAAGCCCATTGTCTGCATTCGACTGTCATAAAAACAAAGCTGCCAAGTACTTGGATAATTTGATTTTTTTCTTTTGACAAAGCCTTACATATTTTTATTTCAGATATTAATTTATCAAACGCAGGATGTGGTAGCAAAGAGTTTTTATGAACTACAGACTAAAATCAATATTATCTGTTTCAACTATCTGTTCTTATTGCGCATTTTTGTTTCAAATTTATTCAAATATTTTTTGATTTTTTTAAAAGAAATATCGGAACAAATAACTGAATTCCTCAATGAGTACATCGGAAGAATGTAAGAAACACCCCAACAATTTCTGTAATAATTCTTAAGTTTAACATTAACAATTTCATATGTTTGTCAAAATACTTAATGTATTACATTTTATAGGATGATTTTGTTACTTCTGCATTTTTGTCACATTACCACCTACAAAATATTTTTTAAAGAAAACCAATTTATCTCTTCTTTAAATAAATTCTCAAAATAAAGAGCCATTGATAGATTTGTGTTTAGTAGTATAGTGACCAGCAAAATTATATTTGTTATGTATAACATTTTCACGACAAATCAAACAAGCTGTTGATCCATGTTTGTTTTTTTCTACGAAATAGTCAAGATCTCAATTGTCTTGAAACAGCAAATATTTTTTAGACATGAGGGTTAGTTAAAAATTAGTTTTACCTATAAAATGGTCGCTACTGTATTGTTATTTGTTATCACTAACCATTACAATTACAAAATGGGTTCGATGCCCGATGCCACCAAATGCCCGCCTTGTACAAAACGGAGAACCTGCTCATTAAATCTGTGGGTCCGAACGGTGTCGCCATCTATCGTGTTGCGTGAGCAAAATCGCACTGTCACCTTTTTGGGGGGCTCAAAGCTTAGGCTAAACGACAGGCGTAAAATTCTGGCCCTTAGCCGCGATGAATTTCATGGACCTTGATCTGATGTTACTGTCGATCAGGTGGCATAAGCAACAACAACACAATAACAAAAAGGAAAAAAAATATTTCACAATTCGTACCAGCACGACATCGATAGCAAAACTGGTAGATTAGATTACTTGATTGATAGAATTTCCCGCTAAAATTTTAATACATTATGAATTTCTTATTTCAACGGACTTATACAGGGCCACTCAGAATGGTCCGGTGAGTGAGAGAATATTAACGTCGCACTGATTAGCAACACTTTTGGCGACGGTCCGCGTAATTTTGAACCATGGTCAAGTGACGCGGACGACGCCTGCGCTAGCACCCCCTCTCCTAACTACCACACCAACGGGAGGACGTTTGAGCTCTCGACAGATTTAACGTGCATCGCTCCCCTACACGACGGGTCTTAATGGCACTAGGATCAAACTCATGACATGCTAGCCATGATCCGATGCCTAGACCACTCGGCCACCGCGGCCGTCAGAATGGTCCGGTAGGCCACAGGTTGAGTATCACTGATTTAGAAGTACCGAGTAAGTTTTTGGTCCTCCTCATAATGGTAATTTTATGGGTACCTGTAAATTGTTAGCAGAGTTCGACTCATTCATTCGTAAACATATTGAACAGCAAGAATTATGACCAAAATCGTTAATATCGCAGTTATCAAAAACAATATATTAGCAAGTAGTAGAGATCATGGGCAAGCAAATTATTAAACAATTATAACTCAAATAAATAACAATGACACACAAAGTACTATTCAATAGTGATGGATTCAACAGCAATTTGCCACACAATGACTAACTTGCTATTATACTACGATATAGTTTTCGGGGAAAAGTGTATGAAAGATGTCTCATTAATTAAGATTATTAGTCACACAGGTTTATATTTAATTATCTACAAGAATTTCTCGAAACAAATGGACGGCTATTGGATAATTGTAGGGAACAGTCATTTGACAACACTGCCAATGTGTGCTGTCAATATAACGGAGTGCAAGCTCTTTTAAAAGAAAAATAATAAATTCGCTAATTCTGTGCCGTTGCTGCACATTCTCTTAATCTAGTTGTGCAGAATCAGTTAAGGTTGCAACTGAAATCGCGAACTTCTTTGGTTGAGTGCAGCAAATACACTGGTGTCAAAAAGTTCAGCATAAATCGTAAAATGCGAAAAACATGGAGTAAATATTTGTAAAATTATTCCAAATTTCTTGCGGATATTAATTGGGTGAAGAAGAAACATTGGGTTTATGCAAAACTTTTCAGTCGACTACGTCCTGCGCAAAACACCAGGGCATGTCGGAACGCGGAGAAACCGATTCACGCAGCATAGGCAGTTCAGAAAAGTTTCGTGCAACTGCTGTGCGAAGAAACGTTTTTAACTATCAAACAAGGTGAATGATGGCACAAAGATGCCAATTGGACATGTTTACGAAAGGAAGAATCGTTGGAATGCTGGAATCCTCACGATCACAAATTCTGAATGTGGACCAGTCTGTGATCTCAAGACTGTGGCAGAGGTTTCAAAAAACGGGAGATGTTACCCAACAACCAGTATCAGGTCGACCAAGAGTCACAACCCCTTTCCAAGGCCGATATCTGGTAATTAGTGTGCGACCTCAGAGGGGCACTACTGCTAGAGCACTGGGTTCGGCGCTCACAGTCGCCACAGAAATACAAATTTCGAGACAAACTGTTTACAGGAGGCTCAATCATGCTGGCCTGTACGCCAGAAGACCAGCAGTTTGCATTCCCCTCACGTCGGCTCATAAACGTGCTCGTTTGAACTGGAGTTTGAAACATCAACATTGGAGTGTGGGAGAGTGGGCCAATGTGATGTTCAGTGACGAGTCCCGGTTTAGTCTGAGTAGTGATTCTCGGCGGGTAACGATATGGAGAGAACGTGGAACATGTTTTGGCCAAGAAACATAAAGGAAAGACATCGATTTCCATCAAGGGGAGTAATGGTATGGGCAGGCATCATGATGGACGGCCGCACAGACCTCCGTTTCTTTGACACGGGGTCTGTGACTGCTTAAAGATACATAAACGAAGTTCTTGAGCCTTATGTTCGCTTGTTTCGAGGTGCTGTCGGTCCTGATTCATGGATGATAATGCGCCATGTCACCAAGCGGTGCTGATTGATGACTTCCTTGAAACGGAAAACATCCAGCGCATGTCGTGGCATGCGAACTCTCCTGATTTAAATCCTATCGAGCGTGTATGGGATATGCTCGGGAGACAAATTGCAGCCCTTTCGCACCCACTAAGCTATGTTACAGAATTGAAGAGAGCTCTACAAGAAGCTTGGAACCGTTTGAGCCCACAACTCATTCATCATCTCATAGCAAGTATGGTAAATCACTGTTCAGCGTGCCTGGCTGTCAGAGGTGACCACACGCCTTATTAAACTGCAGCATCAGTATTTTATTTAATGTGTTCTTTCATTTGTTCTTTCAATGTTCCTTGCTATGCTCAGTTTTCTATCAAACTCTGCTTTGGATAATAGAATTAATTATTATCATTCTTTTGATTTGCTTCCTTATTTTATAACCATTTTACACTCGCATATCACGTTTTCCGCCATTCTGATTTACAGTTCCTTCTGTATTTATATCGTAAAAATAAAAAATAAAAAGTTTCTTGTATTGAAAATTAATACTCCAAACTATTAATACTGCCAAATCTCATTTATTTCACAAGTTAACATGCCAACTAGAGTCCAAGACTCACCTAGTTATAAACAATTTTTTCATGGAATACTGTAAATTAAACAAAAACAGAACGAGCACTTCCTTGTTGCCACAGCGTACAAAATAATATACTTTTTCAATATCGTTCAGTTCACGGTGACAAAAAATTAAACAATGATAAATAAATTCACGTAAACAAAATAATAAATTTAAATAATTGTTTTGCTTTTAACATAATAAACTGAAATTTATAAAGTGGATCTCACAATCCACATATTTATCAATTATGCTTAACTTTTGGACACCAGTGTATGTGTTTGCTTTTCTACTTCGACCTATAGGAAGAAACTTCTAAATCGTGAAATTAAACTGAAATTTACCTTAAAAAGTTTAAGTCAGACCAGATGGTCTTGTCACTACGATCCTGTTGAAGCCTTAAAAGATGATTATTGTAATATCATTAATATTTTTAAGACATTTAGTGAAATGAGAAAATTGATTTTCGAAAAGAGGCAGTAAATTTTTTTAAAGAAATTAACAAAACTCGAAACTGCCGTTTTAGTTATATTTTGGGAAGAAATTTTAGGAAGATTTAATTCAGTTAAAAAAAATTCCTGGGGTTTGGACATCTGTGAAGGGACTAAATTAATTATGTCATTATAAACGTTTATAAGCAATGTACGGCATGTGTGAATCAGATAAAAAACTAAAGGAGTATCAAGACGCAGCCAAAAAATTAAGTCCTAATTTAGAAACAGAATATAACGATGTGAATAAGAGACGGGTTATTTCAAAATTTGCAGATAAATCCACAGAAAAAGCTGCGTATGAGACAGAAAAACTTAAAAGAGACACGCTTATCGTAGCGTTAGATAAGCTAATCCTTGATTTATATAGAAAAAGTCAAGTATATATATGTAGAATATAGTAAGAAATTAAAATTTTTGATGGATTTGCAAGATCAAAGTGAGGAGAACGTCACCCTGGAGAGTGTACGTGCTGTTGTTGATTATTATTCAGATGATGTAGACCAATATTTAGTAAACGAAGGTGTTCAATTAAAAACTTATCTAAAACTGAGCTAGTCCTATACTTGTAGTGATATATTCAATTTAATTTTTGAAAAGAAACTAGTTGAGGTTTTTCCAAATTTGTATACCATTTTAAAGATTTTTCTTACGCTCCTTATTACTAGCTGTGAAGCGGAGCATGCGTTCTCTAAAATGCCCTACACAGAAAGAAAATATAGGACAGAGAGAGAGAGCAATGACAAATGCTAGGCTTAATTATTACTCACTTCTTCCTTTTTATATTGATCTCATCAAAGACTTAAAATGTGATGAGCAAATAAAAGAATATTCAGCATAAAAATGTAAAAAGTTTTTTTTTTTTTTTTTTTTTTTTTTTTTGTAAATTATGTTATTGTTTATAACGTATTTAAATTCTTTGGGGAAAAAAACTTTGTTTCGTATATTTTAAATTTTTCTGCACAATAATTTTTTAGGAAAAAACCAAAATTTTTAATCATTTAGGGGGCTACCAGATATTGTTAGCCCAGGGCGCCCAAAGGTCACGGTCCGGCCCTGTAAGCGAGTCTTTAATGTTATTCATGTCTGAAAATAATGACTTACAGGCGTAGGTAGATCAAAATATGGTTGAAACAGCATGGTTCAACTTCTTCAAACTGTTAAATGTGTCTGGAATTGAATTCCATGTTTCCAAAATTTCATTACTAGCATTTTTACTTATATTGCTTGTTTATGTTTGTTTCAATCAATTCCAACTTTCTCCATTTTTAAATCAATTTTTGAATCCATATGTTCTGTCGTGGTATCTAAACAAGCCAGTAATAGTTTCAGGACAAGAGTGATCACTTTTGTCTAGTGATCATGTTACTAGGCTTCGGATCCGAGCGTCGCGAGTTCTAATCTCCAACACAAGGGCGTAGCTACCTCCGTATCAGCCGGACCAATGATACGGGGCCCCCAATTTACAGGGGCCCGAACATGTGTAACTACAATCCCACTAACTGGGCTCCCACATCTAAAAAAGAGCCCCGAAGGAATTTCGATACAGGGTTCCTCAGAGCTACTTTAGTCGGCGGGTATAACGTACAACATCAGGACCTCCACATAGTGGAGAAGGAGGAGGAAATTTCAAGTACGTATTTAACCATTTTTTAAAATATTAGAGGTCCGGACATCTTAAGGCATGGGCCAACTAAGCCCGAGACCAGGGCATCGTCTCGTTCTCGACTCAGCCTTAATAAGATCATGATTTAAGGTGGACTTCTAAATGTACTGAAAAGGTCAGGGTACTTTAACTTAATGAAACCACATTATTTGGATATGAAACTTTTGTTGAGAACGTAAATTACTCATATAAATCCACCTTGAAATGTAAAAAATGTCAGAAATGGTCTAGAAAATTTTTAAAATTACGAAAAAATACATATATCTTTGCTTCCAAAATGCTCGGGCGCCATGTTTGGCAAGCTTTAGTGTAATGACTGCAGATGGCGCCACGTGTATGCAATCTACGTACAAAACTTTTAAAACATTACTTTAGAAGAAAATTGAGCATAAACTGCTTAAATACACATTAAGAATACTTTATTTTACGAAAATGAATATTTTGCTACATGAATAATGATTTTAATCACTTCAGAAACACTAATTCTGCTTTTTTTTATATGAAAGGGGAGGGGGTAAGAGAATTAAAGTAACCCTAGACTACGTCATGAGATGACGTCATTGTTAGGGAGGGGACCCTCTTCGTTGGAATGAAAGAAGGAAGTTCTGACAATTTGTTTCCAAGATGAAACGGTCAAGTGACCTTGAGATAAGGTTGACGAGGGTGGGGGGGGAAACATGAACAGGATAGCTGTTTATTTCAGGGGGAGGCGATTGGAATCTATTTTGGGACTGAAAGGGGGCTATTGTGGGGTGTATACTTTCTTAGTGAGTGAAACATTTGTAGAATTCTCATTTCAACCAGACTGAAAGCTCTGCAGGGAGTGGTCAATGGATGCTATGCACCGGGGCCCTAAAATAACCAAGAATAAAAAAAATATACTCTTGCATATGAAAACTTTACAATACTCCTATTGATGTCAATATGGCGAGTTATAAAATTTATCAAAAAACATTATTATTATGGATATCTAAAATTCGACAATCTTCAAAATAATTCTTGATGTTACGAAAGTTTAGTTTTTGTTATTCGATTTGGGAAGCTCCCAAGAATCCCTACCTCAACTGGACTTTTTAGAAGATATAATTTAGAAGTGGACTTATATTAATAAAGTAGCGAAATTTTTATGAAGAAGCCTGGTTGTTATTTCAATAGTAACTCTAAAAATAATGTGAATGTTTCAAAAATCTTAATTCAGGCTCTGTAAAGAAAAATCCTAACTATATATACATAGAAGTATTTTCCATGAAAAGAGAATGTTTTGAAAATGTAATTTTTCTTCATGTTTTTGCTATAAAATTACATTTAAATAGTTTTAATGTAATGGAATATAATGGAAAATTTTAATCGAATTGTTAAGTAATTACTACTCTGTGCTAATGGATCACATAAGCAGAATAAAAAATTCGTAAAACAGAGAATTATGCACAGATCTCAAAAATAAGTTATTTTTGTATTTGGAAAGGAAGTCCTTTCCGAAATTAAAGCAGCTACGTACAAATGGACTGCACTCTTAAAATTTCCCATTTGGAAAAAAATTCAATCAATATTAGATATGTAAATTTTGAAGATGAAAGATTAACTATAAATGAGAATTTTTACAGGGTTTATTAAAGTAATTTATGTGCCTGGAGCAGGATTAGTAAAAGAAAGAAAGAGAGATTAGTGTCGCTCTATAAAGCAACAAGAGGGCTATTGATCACAAACCTCGTAATGTTCAACCTCGGTCGAGTAACGAGAATGACACCTGAGCTGGCATCCCTCTTTCCTAACTACCACATAAATGGGAGGAATGGCCTCATCTACACGGAGGGTCTTTAGTAGCAACAGGATTTGAGCCCATGATACTCCAGACATGAACTCGTGACCATATCCACTAAGCGACTGCGCCCACCAGGAATAGCAAAAATTCTATTAAAAAGGTTAAGGGAGTCTGATAACCAATCAGTTTTTAATATATTTGAAGTTTTCTGAGAGTTGACAATCTCAATATTCGACAGTTTAGAGAGAATGATTAATTTAGCATTCATTTTAAAGCATTTTTCTATTCTTAAAAATTTAATTAAAAACTGGAAGGAGGTACCGCCCCTTCCCTTATCTGCCTAACGGCGGAACAACTCCCATTGTACAAATTATGCAACTCTATCACAGCTCAAATTGTAAAATTGTAATTTCCTTGTATTATGTAGTTCATACGGTTTTTTCTTCATAATTGGCTGTAAAATTTGTAACACATCGTCACGTTTAACTATTTTTGCACATTCATGCAAAGCCTCCCTATCATAAATGTAAATTTGTCCAAACTGTGAGTTTGCTCCATTCTGTAAAAAAGATGTAGTTTCTTTTGTTAACTTCACCTTAAAAAAAACCTTGAAATGAATTTATTACAGCATCATGAAAAAATTTTTGTATATAAAGAGAGATATTTGGGAGAATAATCGGTTCGTTCAGTGAAATGGCTATTAACTCTTACTTTTACTACTAAAATCGTTTCTGTTCAGTTATGTTTCGAGGTTTTTAATTTCTAAAGAGCAATATTTGTGTTTTTACACATAGTTAAAAACCTTAGAAGCATTTTTTGCTTTCATTAATTTTTTCCTATTGAGAAATTGCCGGGCTCAAAACATTCTTGTGTTACTAAAAGACAATATTTGGAAGAGGTGGAATACTACTGAAAATTATATGACTTAAAATCAGCCTTTTTTTCAGCTGATACTACAATGAGACTTTATTGAGTTCAAGTATTCCGTATACAAGTATTACAAATATAACTGAATTTATCTATGATATATATTTCAAAATGTATTATAACACTATAGTAAAATAATTTCAAGTCATGTAATAAAAATCAAACTTTTTAAATTGCACCGACTTAAAACTGAGAAAAAATTAAATGTTATACGTACATACCTGGGGTTTCTAAAATTTCAGTTTGTATCATTATTATTTTTATAAGTGTTTCAAAACTTTTATGAAAGCATCATGATAAGATTAGGCTGAGTAATCTCTGTCATCGTATATATATAACAAATGCTATCAATTTTATGTAAAACATATTTTAAATATAAAAAAAAAATATATGAGTATTGAAAACACTGGCGGAGCTGGTCCTGAGTGGACCCTGTATCATCCTTGAGGGCACTCTCTAAGGCAGGCATGTCAAACACGCGGCACGCGGGCCACATGCGGCCCGCCAATACCTAGGTTGCGGCCCGCGGAGACATTTTACAAAATTTTAACTGTCAATATATATTTAAGGTTTTTTTTTATTTTAAAATTTTTTTCTGGTAAACCTTTTTAAAAAAATTTACGATATATTCACCTGCTATCTATTCTTGTTTTTTAAAAAATTCTATTTAATTATAAAAATAGCCTTTAAATGAAAATTATTTTCAATATTTTATTGAAATTTTTTCATTTAATTTCACTGTAATAAACAAATTCTTATTAAATTCTTAAATGCACTTTTGCATATTATTTGCTATATATCGCACTACGATTCATCGTGTGTGAAACTTTTTTTTTCTCTTTGAAGTGTCCAATCAGTAAGAGGCGAATAGCATGGCGTCAAAGGCCATTGAAGATTTATTTTTTTTAAACATTTAAAACCCCCAAGATGACCAAGTCAAAGTGCAGTGTTTGCGCAATCGTTTGTGAATGAAAGTGTATTTTGGGTTTTATTCATATTAAAATAAAAAGTTATTTAATAAAAATATAATGACACTTCAAGAACAGAGTAAGAAAAGATAAACTGAAGATGAACATAATAACTTTCAAGAAAAATGGGAACTACAATATTTTTATGCCCATAATAAGAATAAAATATTAGGCCTGATATGTAAAAACTCTAATTCAGTCGCAAAGGAATATAATTTTAAAAGGCACTATGACAGAAATCAGAAAACAAACTCTGACCAACATGCTGGGAAACTTTGATAAGACGAGTTGTCGGAACTGAAATCAATTTAAAAATGAAAAAAATTTATTCACTAAATTTGTTGACGGAGTGAGTGAGCGAATGTTAACAACGAACTCTTTAACTGCTCGAGGGCGTTTGGCCACGAACCTCGTAATTTTGAACCATGGTTAAGTGACGAGGACGATATCTGAGCTGGCATCCCTTCTCCTGCCTTCCACACCACACCAACTGGTGGACGTTTTAACCTCGACATATTTAACGTGCATCGGCCCCCTCTGCATTGAGGATTTTCAGCGGTATTAGGCCAGTTATTTTATGACTCGAGTCCGTTACCTTGACCACCAGGTTACCGCGGCCACCTAAATTTGTTGAAGACTATACAACTGCTATAAAAACTATATATATTTTCCCTTTTAATCGCAAGCGGGACGAAACCATTTACTGAAGAAGAATATATTAGTGAGTGCTTAATTAAAGTGAAGGAATAACCGTATTTACTCGAATTTAAGCCGCACTTTTTCCCAATGTTAATGCTACAGAAATGGGGTGCGGCTTAGAATCGAAGGGAAAGAAATTTGTTGGATGGGGTATTTAGAGAAATTATGAGTTCCCGTAATTAAAAATTGGTAATACTGATAAAATAACAGATAATTCACGTGTTATTAGTTCTCCTTTTAAATTTATTTTGATTGCGTAAAATTTGATATCGATAAACCATTTTACATTATTTTTCATTCTTCACAATAACCTTTTGAGAATTTGGGGTGCTGCTTAGAACAGATGGCGGATTAGATTCGAAATATAAAAGCGGTATTATGTCCAGCACAAGTAAAAAAAAAAAATTTAAAGTGTAATTTTAAGTTGAAATTCTGTAACCAGCAGAGATGATGAAATAGTGGAGAATTATAGTCATGTATTATGCATAATACATGTTTTTGATGGACTTTTAGAAATCTTGATGAAGTGTAAGTTATCCTTGTAAAAGTTGTTTCGTGTCTTGGACATGTTTTAAAATAGTCAGTATAATTGAAACTTTATTCGAGCTTGTAGATTTTGGCATCGTCGATTTGCTTCATTTCTAAAAGGCTTAGAATGGTAATTTATCGATCAACCATATTACATGAAAGTTCAATGGATTTTGACCAATAAGGGTTAAAACGATTTTTTAAATTGCTGGATTAAATCATTATTTTCTTGGAAACAAGAAAAAACAATTATGAAAGTGTAAAAGATGATTAAATAATGATGAAAGTGAATTGAAAGATGAACATTGGGTAAAGCACTTGGCTTTCTCAGTTGATATTACTAGTCTACTTAACTTAAGCTTCAAGGCAAAAATTTATTTGCTACGATGCTATTTGATAATATTAACGCTTTCGAACAAAAATTATTACTGACAAATTATTACAAATAGAAAGAGAAAACTTGTCTCAGTTCAAAGTTTTTTTTAAAAAAAATCTATTGATTAAATCATTTAAATTAAAATTTACAGAATATTAAATTAAATTATTAGAAATGGAATTCGCGATCAAATATTATCTGATTTTAAAAATTTTGAATTACAATTTCGTTTCTTAATTTCACCTCTATGTATCGATATTGTAATTGTTGATGAAAAGTTACAAATGGAATTAATTGAAATCTATTTTGATTCTTTGCCGAAGCAAACAGTTTCGAAGTAATAAGTCTAGATATTTATATATCTTCATCTGTAGATCACGGTTTCTTAAAATGTTATCATTTATTACGCGTATAATGGCTATGTTCGGAAGCAATCATTTTCTTTAATGAAAAGTAACGAAAATTCTCAGAACAGTCGAGATTAAATGAAAAACATTTATCATCATTTCTTAAAAATTATATCAACTCAATATGTTGAACCAAATTTTGATGAATTGCTTTGAGAAAAAAAAACGACGTCAAATATCTTCTAAGATTAACATTACATTCATTCTATTTCGTAAAATAACTTTTTTTTTTATAAAACAATATAAAATATTTATAGTTAAAAAATAAATATATAATCATCCTAAAAATCCTGTTTTATTAATTTTTTGAACATTGAAAACATGTGGCCCTCAACTTAATGTAAAATAGCTCATGTGGCCCGTGATATCAAATGAGTTTGACATGCCTGCTCTAAGGCCACCCTTGCGATTTTTTGCTTACACGTTTGGGTGCCCGCCCTCAAAGCTTGGGGCCCCGTATCATTGATACGCGGTAACTATGCACCTGATTGGAAATAGCATTAATTTGTAAAACAAGAAATGGAATGCTGTTAAAAAAGGACTGACAAAAAAGTGCTCTAGTTAATATTTTCTAAGAAAAATGACATTTCTTTTTAAAGATTCAAATCGAAACTTTATTTCCATAATAAGCATCCTTCTATGACAATTTCAAATACAATTTGTATCTAACAGATATGAGCAGAAAGAAACTTTTTAAAATTTCGCATATTTCTATCAAACAAAGAGAATTAGATCGATAAATAAATAAAGGTAACAAAGATAAATAAAACAAATATATCCCCTAAAACTCGAAAAAAAAATACCGTTTCTAAATTTCAAATAAAGATCTACCAAATTCTTCGTCGAAAAATTAAAACCCCACCCATATTTCGTTTCTCTTCTTAATCTTATGGGCATTGTTTATGATACCTAAGACAATGTAGACGTATTTGTCAAGAGACATTTGAACGTTTTTTTCCTAAAAATCCGGAGCCTTATAACGAGGATTTTATAGAAAAGTTGAAATTAATTACATGATTTCTAAACTACAATACCAATTTCCACAAAAAGGATAAATGTCATCCGAAACTAGGAAACAGTAAAATTCTACAATAGAATTACTTCAAAAATGTTGTACTCAAAGGCCTACCCTGAAATACAATAATTCATGTGACAAAATATCAAGTGCAATACACTCAATTATTTTCCATATGAATGGGAAAAACTCACATAATAATTATACCCAAATTAAGCAAATATATCCTATGTTTTCCGACAAATCTAGACTGATTAGCCTCATCATTTCTGCAGAAAAATGTATTTTGAGTAGATTCCAGAACTATATATACTTAGAAGTGCAATGCACATTTTGATACCTATCCACTAGCACGGCTTTAAAAAAAAAATGTCTCCGCACCCAATTTTGTGCGGCAGTGTGACAGAACCTTATTCAAACGTTGAAACTATTTGTAGAAAACTCTTTCCCATTCTTTCCTCACTTCCCTCCCCGTTTGCTGACACGTTTTTCTTCTCTTCGATCTGGTTCTTCAAAGAGCGCATGCGCTCTCATACCGACTACATCTGTCAATCATTTCTAAACCACACCCCGTTTCTATAGTAACGATAGGTTTCCAGAAAACAAAAGTTATCTTTATGACGTCATCCGAGTTGCAAACAACGCCATCTGTTGGATAAAGCAGATTTGTAAAATTTCGAAACGCTCTTAAATGA
>BMAO01026793.1:0-54229 GCA_019973975.1 Trichonephila clavata | reverse complement strand
GCGAGTTATTTAGAGTCAGCGATTGTCGCAAAAATACACAAGTACCCTCGAGTTCCTGTGTGTTGAACGTGCTGAATTGGCAAACAGGTGCTTTGTTTCATATAATGTCACCAATTGGTTGTGATAATACGTAAGTATATACCAAGATTTATGTTTTTTCACTTGTGTACAACATACCTGCATACAGGAGTTTTTGTACCCAAGCTGTATTAATTTTTGGTACTTTCATAATATTGCAACCATATTGGTGAAATTATATGTAATACAACACATGGTAGTCAATCTGGCGCATACGACACATGCAAAATCAGGGTCACCAACTTGGCACGTTATCTTGAACATTGGCATTGTTGTGGTAATATGTATCGTAAAATCTGGTGTATGGTGCACACTTTTAACACAAAAAATAAGATTGAATTTTATGCGTGCACGTTATATACCAGGTATAAAAATAAGAGCTTTAAAAAATGTGAGCACAGGAAAAAAAAATTAGATTTCTACATAGATCAAAATAATGGTTATTTAAAAGAAATGGCATTCCTTATGAACTTAAAGGGTTGCACTTCTAGATGTATACTATATTTTACTAAAGCTTAGAATAAATGACTTTCAAACTTTAAGAGCATGACTCGCATACATCTCAGGTTTCTTCATGAAAATGGGGGTGCACATTTTCAGCAAATAAACATAAAAATTAAAAATTGCTACTTGAAAGTATAAGTGCATGTAATACGATAGTATACATGATATGCCAGATTTTATGGTAAAAACATCATTTTTTCTCTACCTTTCTTTAATGAGTAAAAGCATAAAATATATTTATATTGGGTTAAATATAAAGAATCTGATATATATACTTCATTTATTATCATCCAAATAAACAAAACACTATAGTCACAATAAAGGAACCATAAAATAAATGTAATGAAATTATTTCTTTATGAGAACTTTTAAGACATTTTCCATACGTTTACCAATAAGCTAGAAAAGTTCTTTAAAATCTACAAGAAATTAGTCTCTTAAAAAGATTACTAATTGAAAACAAAAATTTATTTTGTAGGCTTGCCTTTTTCAAGACATGCAAGCTATTTTAAAGTTCAATATGAAAATAAAAACTATTCCAATGTAGCAAAGGAATACTTAAATTATTATTTGCCTATAAGCAAGTGCCCAAAAAATCAACAATGTGACTTATTATGAATCAAGTAAATTTCATTAAGATATGTGACTACCCAAAATTCACAGTTTTGGTGAAAATTTTCAAAAATTACTTTTGTGTTTTTATTTTAAAGACTATACATTTAAGATTCCAAAAACACTCTATTTTTGTTTCTATGATATCTAGAAGCAAAGTTATAGCATAATTAGTAAACTGGAATTGGAGTTAACAAAACCAGATGCTGATCCCTACACAAAATATTTTTAAGATATTGAATTTAAATTTTTCAGAACATGTATTATTTAGTTCTATCTGTGTTATGAATCAAACTCTAATCTCTGTGTATATACAGTGAACCCAAAAAGTGTTCGTACACTTGCAATTTCCTATAAAATTTATTGTTTCCGACTAATAAAAATTAATATTTTGGAATTGTAATTTTTTTATATCTGTAACTTGTTCTTGGTGGAATGACATAATTATTTTTTTAAAAATTGTATATAACTATTATTTTTAAAAATTCATAATCAAAAAGCTCCTGAAAAATTACGCCACTAAAGTCTTAGAACACTTAACAAAAATCTCAACATAGCTTTAAATATTGTATTTCTTTCTTAATTTAGAACTTAGTAGGATATCTTTTAGTGTCCACAACAACTTTTGGACATCTTGATATAGATTTAATGAGTTTTTGTAATTTCTGCATCGATTTACCTCCATGCTTCTGTGATTATTATTTTTACTTCCCATTATGTGTTTATGTCATGTTTTTTTATTTTAAATCTAGTTCTCCCCAAATATGCTCTGCTGGGCTAAATAAATTGATTGAGGAGGTGTTTTCAAACTTTTGGGTACAGTTATACACACCAGCAGTGTACATTGAGAGCAGTTCGCTTGGCGTCATTATCCTGTTAAAAAATGAAGTCGTCTGAAATATCCAAATTTTGAGAGGATAATTTAAAATTTCTCTTTAAAATATTTAAATAGAGCTCATGATTCTCAATACCATCAAAAAATACCAAATTACCTAATTCCTGAAGCCTATTTACACCCCCCCTTCCCCCACAAGAACACCTCTGTGTTGGATCATGGAGGTGGAGGAGCTCTTGTTCCACATAAATTCACTGGATTAAATGCCTCATTTTTTCCTTTAAATTTATTATATGCCCATCAGAACCAAAAATGTTGAATTTTCTGTCATCCCAATCACTTTCCTGTCAATTTTGAATTTTCTGAAACTTAAGTCACAAGAATCTAGTTGGATGAATGAACCATGGAAGTGGAAGTGTTCTTGCGTGGGGGCGTAAATCAGCCACAGAATTAGGTAATTTTTGATGGTATTGAGAATCATGAGCTCTAGTCAAATATTTTAAAGAGAAATTTTAAATTGTCTGTCCAAAATTTGATATTGAACACGACTTCATATTTTAACAGGATAATGAAGCCAAGCGTACTGCTCTCAATGTACACCGCTGGTGTCTTTATAACTGGCCCAAAATTTTGTGAAAACACCTCCTCAATCAATTTATTTAGCCCAGCAGAGCATATTTGGGGAGAACTAGATTTAAAATAAAAAAACATGACATAAACACATAATGGGAAGTAAAAATAATAATCACAGAAGCATGGAGGTAAATCGATGCAGAAATTACAAAAACTCATTAAATCTATATCAAGATGTCCAAAAGTTGTTGTGGACACTAAAAGATAGCCTATTAAGTTCTAAATTAAGAAAGAAATACAATATTTAAAGCTATGTTGAGATTTTTGTTAAGTGTTCTAAGACTTTAGTGGCGTAATTTTTCAGGAGCTTTTTGATTATTAATTTTTAAAAATAATAGTTATGCTATTTTTAAAAAAATAATTATGTCATTCCATTAAGAACAAGTTGCAGATATCATAAAAAAATTACAATTTCTATACATTAATTTTTATTAGTCGAAATCATTAAATTTTATAGGAAACTGCAAGTGTACGAACACTTTTGGGGTTCACTGTATTTATGTACTTCATTGCATTTAAATGTAAAAAATATCATTAATTTTGTTAAAAATCGAGTTTTTGCATAAAATTTGGCATATTTAAAAAACTTTTAAAAGTAATACATATCTTTTAATTCCTAATATATAAAGATGTTCCATTATTTATGTACTGTATAAATATTATTTGAATACATTCATTAGAATTTTGTGTAAAAGATCCTAATTGCAATTTTTCATGAAAATTTTACTAAACTCGACAATTTTTATAATCTATAAAACTCTCCAGAAAACAGCAAAAGGGTTGAAAATTAGTTAAACATGAAGCTAAAGAGTTTGAGCTATAAATATGGTGAATTTAAGAAATGTACAACTAGTAGAACATTTTTCATATTGTATTTAAATCTTTAAAAGCATTGTCTGAGAAACTATGTTTTTTGGCTTCACGGTAAAGTTCACAAATGGATTTCTTTTTAAGACATTGAATTAACATTTTAAGAAAACTTTTATTTTATTTTATTTGTATTATAGACTATAATCTCTGTGTATGTATTTATGCATTTTATTGCACATACAATTTGTGAGAAAAAACATGCTTTTTTTAAAAAAATTGACCAATTTCAAAAAAGTAATGTAAATCTTATAGCTTTAGGCACAGATAATGATGTTATTTGTGAGCAGTTTTAATATTATTTGAATATATTAATTAGAATTTTCAATACAAGGTTTACTGTAACTGCAATTTTTAACTAAAAATTCCCAATCTATCCAAAATAATTTAAAATTTTGTGGAATTGTATTTTAATTCCTGACTCAAGTGTAGTATAGGGGAGAGGGCCCTTTCGATTTTTATATAGATATTATTGGTTAGATTACGAATTCATTCTGGCTTCGGGAAACCTATCGCTAAGTGAAGTAGCTTGGCGATCGATTTTGGTCACCAAAAAAATTTGACATCGCCAAGTATCTATACTACACTTGAAGCTTAATTCCTAGTTCTATGCACACCCTTTTTAAAGAAAAAAGTGTTTTTTTAGTTGAAAATTTATGTTTCAATAAAATGCTCCAAACGTAGCCACATACCTCTTAAATTTGTTTTTTAAGTAATCCGCCAAAAAAAGGCAGATAATCACATTTTTTCGCTAAATTCCTATAAAAGCCTTACAAAATCAAAACAATCTAGTACTCATGTGTTCGTCCGCGGGTAGCATGGTAGAAACGAAAAATAGTTTGGAAGATTTATGAGAACTAAATTTGTTGTTGAACCCCAATCTTTAAAATATGTAGCCAGTATATTAAAAAAACTTTTTTAATCCTGAATATCTTTTTAATTTGTTTGATAGTGTTAATTAACCATTTTTTGAAATTTTGAGTACATGTAATGTCTCATATTTGTAAAGGCATGCGTTCAAATCTGATATAAACAAACTCATTTCAAACTGAGTAAGTCCATGTAGTCATTTTTGAGTATTTCTTTTTTCTCCGTGTAACGAAACAAATTACAAAAATCGAAAGCGACATTTTAAAGCCAGACATTTAGGAAGATTTAGAAATATCTATTTAACTTTTAACTGAAAGGGGCAAAGAATTAAAATTAATTGACTCCCAAATTGAAAGTCTGATTCAAGTTGATGAAATAGAAGTTGAATTTGAAAGTATAGAAGAGTATGAAGAAAAAATAACCAGAACGCGATTCAAAACACAAAAAAGGAAATTTTCCATTGATTTTTTCTCTCTCTTAATTCGTGTGGCCCCCAAAGGACAAGAAACCAAGCCTTTTAATGTAATCCAAAGCAGTAGTCTGATGAATTCCAAGCTTGAAGCCCTTTTCTGTGGAAGTTAATGAGGGATTTTTCCTGATTATACTACGTAGCATTTGGTCACTAACATCTGATTGCCTTCCCGATCTGGGTTCATCTTTCAAAGAAAAATCACCCAAGACAAAATTTCACAAGCCATCTTTGTAAGATGTTACTGCTTCCTCTCTAAACACGTCACACAAATTTCTTTTTGCTTCCATCGCGTTATTCCCTTTTTGGAATTCAAACAAATTTAGAAAAACTGACTCAAATGCGAAAAAATTTGTACAAATCATCACTGTATACTAATCAAACTGTTCGAACCGGTTTTACTGTCGGATCCGAATTCTTACACAAGTTCTCATAAAGGTTTCGCGATTCTTTAAAGTCCCATTATCTCTAAATTTTCGCAAGTTGCAATCGAAGGAAGAAAATACCGAATCAGAAGTAGTGATGATGGTCACATGGTAGTATCATCGGCGTTAGCTTGAAACTTATGGCGTCGATTATAAATTCGTGTATTATTTCTAAGAATAAAATGCAGTGAAATTTTTATGTTAATGAGTTAGAATAAAATTTATTTACTTATTTTTTATTTTCGCCAGAATAAAATGTTATTAAATACGATACACGGGAAAGACTAATTTTACAAAATTAGAATAATTAATTAACTTTTATTCTATGAATTGCATTAGGGTTTGCAGCCCCGGGATAACGGAATTAAAATAACTAATCCCGGGATTTAACTTTTGTCTGTATAATATACATTTTTTTTTCAAAGTATTGTGAATCTGGTACTATATTGAATGTATCTTATTTACTTTTTTTCTACTGTATACGTTTAATGTCGGTCTTCTTACGTGTTAAAACTTGAAGGGTTCGAGGCGGGTATGTATGTTAAACCGTGAAATTTGATTTTTGTTTTATCTTATTATCTTCTATAACTTTCTCCCCGTCGCGAGTGGGGTCAGACCAATGCTCCCCCCTCCCAAATAACGCTTCTTTTTTTTACAGATTACATTTTAATCGGAAGGGGGTGTTTCGATACACTCCCGGGGCTGCCCTGAAGAATTCCTGAAAAGGGCAGCCTCGAGGGACCAAAGTAGCCGACCTCCAAGTGGTGTTCCTCGGGCAACGCTGTTCTTCGAACGATACTTATATACCATCGCAACAATGCCAACTCTTTCAAATTAACTCACCAGTTTGGCAACCCCGATTTCTCATACGTCGTAGGCCCAGAGTTGGCAGCCAAGTGATTCGTTTCATGCAATGTCGCCAATACGGTTGCGATAATACGTTAGTACCCTTCGAACTGATAACAGCGGCTGACGGGCTACTAAATATATGCAACGATAAGCTACTGTAACTTTTCGGAACAGTGATGATATTGTCTTTCAGGGGCCATTAATCTGAATTGGTGAGAGAAAAATTTCGCAAGTCTTCAAAAATGTGTTTCCTTTTGCGTGTGCCTCCTGTGATATTTCAGATATAAAACTGAAATCAAAAGTCGCCGAAGCAAGAAAATGCCAAAAGGAAACAGTATTGCATCGAAAGCGTTTTGGAAGGAGAAAATCTTTAGTAAATTAATGTTTTAATTTACTCATCGATTGCAGGATGGATATATTGGAGATTTTTTTTTAAAAATTCGATCATCATCGTGTGGCGTTCAATTTATTCGCACAAATTGGCTTACACTGCAGATTTTACTCGACCACGACTTGTCTTAGGTACAATATAGATATGTATGAAGGATTCGTAAATGTACAGGATCGAAAATAATATGCAATCGAAGCTGATGGCCATATTAAGGATTTTTCTTGTTGAAACACTAGAGTCATTTTCTCCATTTCGCCACATTTCCCCCTTTTTTTTCTCTTATCGGTAACAAAACTAGGTTGGAATAATATTTATAAAATATAGCAAAAATTTATTTACAACTGCCATCTCAAAACTACAAAGAGGTTGATTTTTAACAGATTTAAAAGAGAAATTTAATAAACTCGTCTTGGTGTACTTTCAGGAGGAATTGTATATTATACAGATTTTCATCATTTTTTAAATGTGAAACTTACTTTACTTTCAACTAAGTAGATTGACCACAAAGATTCAATTTAAAAAGGTGGCAATCGCAGCAATTTTTCAAATTAATATTACAAACTTGAACAAGAGTTAGACAAATGGAATGAAGAGAGAGAGAGTTGGACATGTTTAATCTTACGTTAGACTATGTAAACGAATAACTCCCGAAATAAAAAAAATCTGCACCTAAGCACCAATAATAAACAGGAACATCACCTGGCTCTCTGCGGGAAATCAATGTGACCATGACTCCCAGATTGCTAGAGCTAGACTAACAAGAGACCCCTAAAATGTATTTCCTTTGACAGTGGCAGAGAATTTCAGCCAAATTGTAAAAAAGGCTGTGACTCTCAAAGCTTCAATGGATAACATTCTGAGTTGCATCTGACTTTTTAAGGGGGATTTAACATCCGATTTCCTTATTATTATAGGTTTTTTGACTGCAAACAACCTTCTAGAGCTAATGTGACCTATATCACATCTTTCGGGAATAAGCAACAACAAAATAAAATATAACAGGAACCTAAATATTTTTGGTTTCTATCACAGTTTTACAATAATATATTTTATAGCAGCGTTTCTCAAACTGTGGGGCGCACCCCCTTAGGAGAGCATGATAAATCTACGAGGGGTGCGTGAGCATGTAGAAATGTCGAAAACAAAAGATTATTCAAAGAAATTTTTAATTTACGGAAAGTCATAACAAAATACATTCTGTCATAGTAAAGAAAAAAGTACTCATATATTTACATGATATAATACACTTATAAAAATATATCAGAGCTGTGTGTGCACAATGTATTTTATAATTCCTTTTACAATACTAAGTTAAGGACAAATTTAATAAATACCAGTGACCCCATGGGCTTGGCATATATAAAATTATATAGAACAATCAATACTTCATTTCATAATTGTACGGCTTGTAATTAATCCTTTAATGGCCGATTAAAAGTTATGCGATTCACTCTCTTATTTTACCGTATTCCACGCAAGGGAGGGTATGAGAATTTAAAGGGGGGGGAGGGGGTAAGAAAACGAATTAATAAGCAAATCCTCCACAAACACTGCCAATGTCTTCTAATTGTGTTTCAAAGCCTTCGGAATAGTTCTATGGATAGCAGTGCAGAGAAAAGATCGTTCTTTGGAAAGATGTATACATACATCCAAGACAATTAATGCTTTGGCTGAGACGTTTATATACGCCGGTGGCACTTGGGATGTTAACGTCGTAATGTAGCTTTACTTTAAAGTATAATGTTCTTAATATCAATACTTTCCATACAAATTGATATTGTATGGAAGGAGGGTGCGATAAATATTATGATTGAATTTTGGGTCGCAAATATTGAAAGTTTGAGAAGCAATGCGTTAATAGCGGACGTGCTTGGAAGATTTGAGACATTTCAAATCCCATTGCATTACTAACAGCTCATGCAACTTGATCTTCAATTTCAAATGAGGTAACACTTGAAATTGATTCGCATTCTGATTCAATAACTGGATCAATTTATGTACAAACACCATTAAGTATAGCAGAATTAAATAAAGTTATCAAAGAGGTATATGCACCATTGCAGTGTATTAAATTTGAGATACTGTCATCAAACATTTAAAAAGGATTATCTTTTTTTTGAAAATGGAGGGAGATGTGCTGACTGTCTGAAAAGAACATACTCCTAGTTAATGACGACAATACCTACTAGTGAAGAATCCAAAATGTGCATTTTCTTCAGCAGGACAATTTGTAAAAAAAATAAAAAGCCGTTTCCACGATGAAACGCTGGAGCTGTGTATTTCAAACCTTATTTACAGAAACACAAGGAATGAAGAAAAGCTTTTTTTAAAAATTGCATTTCGTACTATTTTTATTTGTTTTTTATGCTGATTTAATTTTTTAATTTGTTTCATTAATAAAATATTAAATCAATTTTTAATTATATTTTCAATTTTTTATGCAATTTTAACTGTTAATATGTAAGTATTTTAAATAAATAGATCAATCCTAATCCCGGTATCTCGGGATTTGGATAATGTAATCCCGAAATTCCGGTAGTGAAAATGTGACACGGGATTACAGACCTTAAATTACATATTTATAATTTTACTTATATAAATAAAATGTGTAATTTTAAAATCTCGTACAATTTCGTATAAAAATCCTGACATTTTGGTATATAATTTGAAAAAAATGGTCAATAATCATTTACTGAGATGAATTTTCATGGTGTTTAACACTATATTTGTATTTGGTTTTGTTAATCATATTATTAAAATTAAATTCTTACCTCATACAATAAAATAAGAAAAACTGTCATTCATTTTAATCATATATCTCAAACATTAAAATTATATATTTTTACCAGCTGTTACCCGCCCGCTTCGCTGGGTATTTCATGATGTTTTATAGATTTTTGCTGGTTATATATATGAATAAATTATTGATCTTTAAGTCCTGGCATTAAGAATTCAATTGTATTGAAAAATATATGCCCCTTACGCCCCCTCAACGCCACTTGTGGGTCTATTTTCATGAAACGCATTTTATGGCGTATCTCTATTCAATGAGAGGAATTTTCTTACCAAATTTCAAGACTGTGCATCTAATAGTTTAAAAATCGGAATAATTATATATATCTCCCCTTAACACCCTGCAACACCCCTTGTGGGTCATTTTCCCCAAAACCCATTTTGTAGTGGATATTTACTCCATGAAAGAAAGATGTTTACCAATTTTCAAGCAGGTTGGTCAAGTAGTTTAAAAACGAAAATATTTATCTATTACGCCCCTTAACTCCGCTTGGAGGCCTATTTTCCCAAAACCCATCTTGTAGCTGATATCCACTCTATGAAAGGAATGTATTAATCAAATATAAAGACTTTGCGTCTCATAGCTTAAAAATGGAAATAATTATCTATAACGGCCCCTAAGCCCCCGCAACGCCACATGGGGGCCAATTTTCACCGAACTCATTTTATAGGGGATCTCCACTCTATGAAAGGAATCTGTTTACCTAATTTCAAGATTGTACGTCGAGTAGTTCAAAAATGGAAACAATTACTTATAACGCCCCTTGCGGTTCGAATTTCGCCAAAGAAAAACCCTTCTTAACGGATCTCTACTCCACGAAAGGAACATGTCTACCAAATTTCAAGTCTGTAAGTTGAATAGTTCCGGAGATATCGGGATTAGTCAGAACGTCAGTGAGTGAGTCGCTTTTCTCCTTTATATATATAGATATAAATTCTTGATATCTGAGTCGTGCATTAAGAATTCGATTGTATTAAAAAATATACTTGTCGTCTCTTGATAAAAAAAGAAAGGGCAGAACTTTTCTAATTTGTATTTTCTAAAATTTTCTAAAATTGATGTATAGAATGATGTTTGCGCTTTCGTAACCCTATAACCAAGTGGATTCCCACAAAACCAATTTTCGGTGGATCTCTACTCTGGAAAATGAACATGGAAGCAAAATTTCAATTCTAAATCTAACAGGGGAAAGAAACGAAATTTTTACTATCCCCCCCCCCCCGTAATCCCGTAGAGAGTCATTTTCCAAAATAACCATTCTTAGTGGATTTCAATTCAACAAAAGAAAAATGCAGACCAAATTCCATTATTATAGTCCTTGTAGTTCGCAAAAAGGATTTTTTTTTGTCAATACGCCCCAGTAACCGCTTGCTCCCCCAAGAGTTGATTTCCTTCAAATTCCTACTCTACGAAAGGAATCTGCTTACCAAATTTCAAGACTGTACGTTTATTAGTTTAAAAATGGGGATAATTATCTTTAACGCCCCTTGAGCCCCCACAACGCCACTTGGGGATCTGTTTTCACAAAACCCATTTTGTAGGGGAACTGTACTCTATGAAAGGAATCTGCTTACCAAATTTGAAGACTTTGCGTCTAATAAATAAAAGTAGAAAAAAATTACCTATAACGCCCCTTGAGTCCCCGCAACGCCATCTAGAGGTCGATTTTCACAAAACATGGATCTTTAATCCATGAAAGGCTTCTGATTATCATATTTCAAGACAATACGACCAGTACTTTAAAAATGAAAATAATTATAACGCCCCTCAAGCCCCGCAACTCCACTTAGGATTCGATTTTCACGAAACCCATCTTGTAGCTTATGTCTACCTTATAAGAGGAATCCGCTTACAAAATTTCAAGACTATGCGTCTTATTGTTTAAAAATTGGAATAATTATTTATATCTCCCCTTAACCCCCCCCCCCGCAACACCCCTTAGGGTCAATTTTCCCCAAAACCCATTTTGTAACGGATATTTACTCCATGAAAGAAACATGCCTACCAATTTTCAAGCTGGTAGGTCAAGTAGTTCAAAAACGAAAATATTTATCGATCACGACCCTTAATCCCCCGCAACGCCACTTGGGGGGCTATTTTCCCAAAACCCATCTTGTAGCTGATATCCACTCTATGAAAGGAATGTATTAATCAAATATAAAGACTTTGCGTCTCATAGCTTAAAAATGGAAATAATTATCTATAACGGCCCCTAAGCCCCCGCAACGCCACAAGGGGGCCAATTTTCACCGAACTCATTTTATAGGGGATCTCTACTCTATGAAAGGAATCTGTTTACCTAATTTCAAGATTGTACGTCGAGTAGTTCAAAAATGTAAACAATTATTTATAATGCCCCTTAACCCCCCGTAACGTCCCTTGCGATTCGAATTTCGCAAAAAAATCCGTTCTTAGCTGATCTCTACTCCATGAAAGGAACATGTCTAACAAATTTCAAATCTGTAGGTTGAATAGTTCCGGAGATATCGTGATTAGTCAGTCAGTCAGTCGCTTTTCTCCCTTATATATATAGATAATATAAGTTATAAATAAAGCGTGAAATTTTTAAAATCTTGTATAATTCATTACAGAAATTTTAATCTTTGGTACACATTTTTTAAAAAAAAGTAAATGTACAAGAAAAGTTAATTGGAGGTAGCCATTTGATTCTGTAAAAAGTTAGATTTGTAAAAAGGTATTTTTCACATGTTTAAATTAAAAAAAGGACAAAATAAATTGATAATTTCTTAGCCCTTTTGTTTCGACTAAATGAGTGAGTTCCTTACTGTGATAATTTTCTTACAAGAATTCCTTAATTTATTGATTTGTCTTTATTTGCAAAGTACGTTTCTTTTTAAGGGAAGCCTGCGTGACTCAATTATTTTACTTAAATTTATTTCTGAAACACATGAACTAAAATATCTAATTGATCATTATTCTTTTTCTAAACTTGTAAGGTTTGGTGGATTAAATTTACATCCAGTATGGCTTTCTTTCAATTCAAGATATTTCATTTGATTGAGTAAAAAGTTAATTGAAGAAAACGAAGTTAATTGAATTATTGCTTATGATGGTCTTTACTATTGATTCATTCGACAGAAAGCAATTTTGAGTTCTGGATTTATCTGCTTAAAATTTTTGATTGCATTACTACGTATCTGCATCTTGTTTAGATGCATATTTGTTTTATGCTATTAAAAATATCTTTATAATTATATTTTCAATGATCTTAATAATTAATTTTTAAACTTTTATTTTAGTTAATAGAGGTTTTTTTGTTGTTATTTACATAGCGAAAATTTAGATACTTTAAAAAGAGAGTTCTAACTTTTAAGTGAGTGAATATTAACGTCCCACTGTTCAGCTACACGAGGGCTTTTGGGGACGGTCGGCGTCATTTTGAACCATGGTCAAGTGACGCGGACGACAACTGAGCTGGAACCCCCTCTCCTAACTACCACACCACACCAACGGGAGGACGTTTGAGTTCTCGACAGATTTAACGTGCATCGCTCTCCTACAAGGCGGGTCTTCAGTGGTACTGGGATCGAACTCATGACATGCTAGCCACGATCCGATGCCTAGACCACTTGGCTACCGCGGTCACTTCTAACTTTTAAAGTAGCCGAGGTAACGGACTCGTGGCTGGCGTGTCAAGAGTTCGAGTCTAGTGACGCTGAAGACCCGCCGTGTAGAGGAGGCGATGCACGTTAAATCTGTCGAGAGCCCAAATGTCCTTCCGTTGGTGTGGTAGTTAGGAGAGGTGGTGCCAGCTCAGGTGTCATCCTTGTCACTTGATCATAGTTCAAATTTACGAGGTCCGTCACCGAAAGACCTCGTGTTGCTGAACTGTGCGACGTTAATATTCACTCGCTTCAACTTTTAAAAATTTGCAAACAATATTATTATGGAATACAATTCAAAGTGTACATAAAGAGTTCCTAAAATCAAAATCTGACAACATTAATACTAAAAAATTATGAACTAATTTAACTCTTAACTATATCTTATACCAATTAACTATTCTCATACTAATTAACAATATGATACACAGAGTTTTTGTTTCGTTTTTTTATATTTCTTAATTATTTCTTTTCTTGTGAGCTGTCAATATTTTTTTAAGAATTAGTCTTAAAGAAATTACGAACCGAATAAAACCGAGTTATTTTTTCAATGCCATGTATAATTTTGCATACAAAATGATCTTGGGTGGCAAAAAAAGTTAGGAATTACAAAAGTATTTCATGTGTTAACTCTCATTAAATGTCGAGTTATTAAGATATTATTCGTGAATTAATTACGTTAAGGCTGTAAAATGGGCTTACATATACTTTTTAACCGGATACAAATCATTTTTATTACATTTATTTCTTTTGTTTAGGGGGACATGGTATGATTTTAAAGAAAACAATCTATGTTTTAATGATCTATGTTAATCTATGTTAAAATGCTGTCACAATTTTTTTGGTTTCCCTATGTCTGTGTATCATGTAAAACAGTTTTGTGCTCAAAATATCACACAAAAGACTAACCACTTAATATTTTAAACAAAAATTTCAAAATTTATGAAAAGTGAGTTTAAAAGGCTACTCCTCCTACAATAATTGGAGTAAAATCATGGAATTTGATTTACAAGTACGTTGAACTACGTGTAATGAAAGTTGTTATGGGTTTTGTGACAGCTTTAGTGATATTCATATTTTTACGAATGCTATTGAAAATTCCATAAAAAATGTATAAATTCTAAATTCAACTATTTTTCTTAAAATAAATATAGCTTTGATTCAAAAACGCATACTCTTTTTACATGTATGAATAGAAATAGTTAGAAAAAATGTCACAGAATTTTTCACACAAGTCTTCGAATCTTAAATGAAAATCAAACTAGTTATTTTTTCTTTCTAAGATAAATGAATTTGAAGTTCTTATTGACCATTGGGATGTGAATAAAATGAACATAAAAGTTATAACTCTGGAGAATTTTTTTAACGCCGAGCTTTCAAATTTTGTAAGATTATTAAAAAAAATCTATAAAGACTAATTTAGGATAAAAAAAAATCATTGAATTTTTTTGACCAATTTTTATTAATTTAATCGTATTGTGTCCCCTTTTGTATGAATAAATTTTCGTCAGAAATATTTTTTATAAAACTGATTTGTTGCGTCAGATTAAACACCTGGATTAAATTCTAAACCAGGAAAGAATTGTTTCCAATAGCCCTGATTAATAGCCCATTCCCTTTGGCATTTTTTTAAAAAAATAAATGAGTTTTTTTTTTTAAATTTCAAGTAATTCTTTTTGTAAAAAAAATTGAAGGGTTTTTTTAGGACAAAAGACTTAATGTAAACTGCACCAATCCGCAGCCCATTAGAAATAAAAAAAGGAAAAAGAACATTTTATCGAAACTTTAAATATTTCTCCATTAAAATCTTCTATCTTCAGATAGATAATGCAAGAATACCACAAACATGCAAGCCCATTTCCTTCCCGCTTGATATAAAAGAAGAGCCAAAGGGAGGTAGAGGAAGGAGCTTTTCATTAGCGGCTCTTTCATAAGTCCCTCTCGTTCTGAAAGCCTTCCCTTTTCTATGGGAACCTTACGAGGGCTTACCTTGCAAGACTCCGATGAATAGAAGTCCATTCGAGAGACAAAACATGTAAATGCAAGGGTATGAACGAGGTAGGGAATGTGTTTTTCCCTCGAAAGCGGCGTCTTTGAAGAGGCGGAAGTGGTGCTGTTGACTTAAGAGATGTGTTCTATTCATCTTCCTCACCATCTCTGTTCGAGGGTTTTGAAGTTGACAAAGCGCGGATTGTGGCTCTATCATTTTGAGTTTAAAAAAGGGTTTAATTTTAAGGCTTCTCTCTTCGAAAAGATATGGGCGTGAAATTAGCTGGTGTCTCGTCTATTTTTGTTCGTTTGAAGGGAGATTGGTGTAAGGAACGAAATGTAAATGTCGTGTGTTGTGTTTGTTCTCTCTCTTTTTTTTCTGACAATTTTATGTTTTAAAGATTGTTGCTGTAAAAAAAAGCTTTTAAAAACTGGCAGATAAATAAGTTATAAAAACATATGTGCACAACTTAAGTTATCGAATAACTTTTGTGATGGCTCCTGGGTAAATACAGACATATTTTTATGTATTTTTTATAATATTAAAAAAAAGAACAAATTTAGTGATTTGTTATAATTTTTTTTCAATTGCTATAGTTCAAAGCAGCTTTAATGACCCATTCAAAGTAAGGAAAAAATTACAACTCGAACTTAAATGCACTTCTTAAATATAGACTTCTCTTAGAGGCCTACACTCAAGTAATTTTTACCTCTTTTTACCTAATGCTATGAAAGTAACTTCTGGAAATAAATCAAACTATTTTAACTACTACTGCAATAAATGGGTAATTTTGGCGTCAAGCTGATACAAGAATTGTACTGACGATACAAGAACTCGAGGTCGGAGGGTTATCGGCTCAAGTCCTGTTGCCACTGAAAACCCACCCTACAAAGGGAGCTAATGCACGTAAAATCTGTCCAGTTAAAAGTCCTCTAGTTGGTATGGTGTGGTTGCTTGGAGAGGAGGGGTGGGAACTCAGGTGTCATCCTCGTTACTTGGTTCAGGTACGCAATTACGAGGTTCGTTTTCAATAGCCATCTGGTTACTTTTTAATGTCATATTCATTTGACTCTCTTTCACTCACTGATGATATATCAATCCAGCTGCGCATTCAAGTCTTGGTTTTAAAAAAAAAAAACTTTCAAGTGAAAAAGTTGATGCTTCTTAAATCTATTGGTATTCAAAATTCCCACGATGATGTAACTTTAGCGCGTTAAGTGCTAAATCAAGAGTTAATTTCATCATCTGACCAGGATTCAAAACTTTGAGACAGACAAGAGACCTGAAAAAAACCTTTGTTGGCAAGTAAGAGGGTACCCTAAGTATATAATAATAATAATAATTACTTTATCAAGAATTCCAGTTACAATTTCTTTTCATTACGTTCTAATGTTTCCCATCCAATTTATAAAAGAAAAATGCTTCTCTATCTGTTTATTTCTGCTATTTCGGCCCATTTTTCATAATCAAGAGTCCAGTTTTGAGTTTTTATTCGCTTAATTCTAAAAAATAAGAACCTATGTCTAAACAGTTTTTCACAATGCAAAATACTTTATTTTTAACAACATGACTTCACTGCTGTTAGAAAGTAATAGGCCTTATTGAAACATTATTTCTATTTAAATAAATCAATAATTTTTTTTATATTTATGTTCTATATTTTGTCCTTTGTAACTTCAATGCACTATGATTTGCCACTTCATATACTAAGAACAAAAATGAATACTTTGGTTGAATTTTTATGAATTTTAAAGATCCAAGCTCGTAAAAATGATACAAATGATGTAAACACACAAAAAGTTGAGTTTTATATCGTTTTTTTTTCAATTCCTACTATTAGCTCACTCTATATATTTATATATTTATCTTGTTCAAATTTTCAATAGTTAATAAAAATACTTTCTATTCATCCAATCAAGTTCAAATGAATTTTTTAAACTTCTAGTGGATGACACTTGATGTTAATATTGTTTTTTCAAATATTAATTCATTAATTATCGATCAACTAATTAAATTACCTGTTTTAGACGCCAACTTAGATTCATCTCCATAGTTGTAACAATGTAACTATTTAAACAATGATAAAAGTTGGCGTTGAAAACCGGTTTCTCAGCCAAACCGGGTGTGCATTGTTACAACAATGCAGACAAATCATGCTCTTTTTTCGATTCCTACTATTAGTTCACTCTCTCCCTATATATGTATATATATACAGTCGACTCTCGATAATTCGAAGGTGGAGGGACCAATGAAAAACTTCGAATCAACAAGAAGGTAGAAAAAAAACTCCTAAAATACACGAAGAGAATTTTTGCTAACACATTTAAATTTGAAACTATGTAATAAAATAATTGTACATATGTATTAATTATTAAAAGTATATATTATAAAATTATTTTAAAGTATTTTTAAAAAATACATATTATACAATATAAATATTATACAATATAAATATTATGCAGAAGTTCAAACACAATTCTACGCATCTCTTCTTCACAATAGTGGACCATCCTTTCTGAACACATGCGTAGCAAGGTCACGTATTAAACGAAAAGTATGGACGGCTTACAATAAGTGCGTTTGGTCTATTGTCCATTTGAAAAAGGAAAGCAATAAAAGTATATTTTCACCTAGTGAACCGAAAAATACAAAGAAGGTGTAGTAGGCAGAAGGTCATTGAAGGGGCTACGTTACAGGGAAGATACTCAGAGACAATACAACATAAAACTTGTAAGCTCCAGCCTGTTTGCTACAGGACTGTACATGAGAGTGAGTGTTCGAATTGTCGAGAGTTTTTTCGGATAACTTGGAATTATTGCATGTTGTTGTCCGTCCAGCTACAGATTTTACATTGAATTATTGAGTGTACCCAAATGTATTGTTTTAGTTCGAAATATCAAGAGTTTTTCTAGGGACTGAGCATATACTTTGAATCATCGAGAGGTTCGTATTATCGAATATTTGAATTGTCGAGAGTCGACTGTATATATATATATATCGGCAAATACAGGCGAAGGTTAGCTAGCCGCAAAACTTTATTTAAACCTGCAATCTTGGTTCCTAAGGCCATGAGTTTACTACACTACTACTATGGCTAGTACTTTTTACTATCCTGACTAGCTATCTTAAGTTCTTTTATTATTTTGTGTATATTTATGAATTATATATATATATATATATATATATATATATATATATATATATATATGATAGGCCCGCTGTTAGAATTCCAAAAATAACATCTTTATTGTTCAAATATACCGAATCCAACATGACGGCCCTTTGGCGCGCTACAGTGTAGAATAAAAAACAACATCGCAGCGAGGAATCACCAGCTACTATTCTTCCACATCTTAGACCACCAGATATGTGATAGAGGGCTGCAATGCTGTATGCCCACAGACCAACCGTCAGCGCTCGCTCTAACTTTAAGTAGTCTTATTTACCCTCGAATCCCCCTACGCAATAGTAAAGAGTTTGCTCTATTTCTACTTATGATTTACTTAATTTTGAAGCTAAACTTTCCAGACCTGACAAAAAATACCTTGTTCAAATTTTCAGTCGTTAATAAAATACTTTATATTCATCCTTTCAAAGTACGAATTGACTTAATTTTTTTTTTATTGTACTTGTTTGAGATGACATTTGTTATTTTCAAATTTATGTTCAATGATAGCTCATAAAAATTTTACATCTCATGTTCGATTTTGTTGTTGTTGTTGTTTCCAGAAATTGTCATGAACTTTCTTGAAGTGCCCATCGACCCTATAGAAATAAAATAAATGTTATTACATTAACTAAGAAAACACGCATTCCAAAAAAATATATACTTAATAAGAATCGCAAAAAAATAGTTTAAAAATTAATCTTTCAAATGAATATTATTAAATTTCACTAAAACAAAGAAACATAATTAATTTGGAAGAAAGAAAGCAGGTGTGAAAATTTTACATAAAGGGACGAAAATTAAATAATATGAAAAAAAATTAAGTAAAAACACTGCTGAAATAAATTATTTTCAATACCTTAAAATGAATACGATCTTACTGATAAATGACAGGAATGATAATAAATATCCCGCAAGTTGAGGGCAACTAGCTTCCATCATACTCAAAAAGCGGAAATTTTATCTATTTAATTTAACGAACCAACTTCTCCCGCTTGAAAGATGAAATGCGAAGAAATTATTTCCGAAACTTTCACAAATATGTGTAGATTTTCATTACGAAATGGATACACATTACAATTTTACTAAGCACAATCAATATTTTCGTTCATAAATGCGCAAGGTTGGAGGAAATATTCAGCCAATTCGATATCACTTTATCTTTCTTAAGCAATTTTAATTAACAGTTTCAGCTAGATTTCAATAAAACACAGAGTATATATCAAAACATTAAAGTTGCAGGGATCCTATTTTAACCCGACAGGGCATTAAGCCCCCAGTCACCGAGATTTCAAGCGGTAATTAATCTCACGTGCGGTTGGGTGCAAAGGACTCTATCTAATTAATTAATTGTTGTCTCAAGAGGACAGAGGAAGGCAATGGGAAGATGATAGAACGAGATAATGAAGAAATCATTGAGTGCTCGGGGAACCGGAAATCGATACAGACAAAAGAGATGAAGTCTGTCTGTTTGACTCATTGGTAATATTTGGACAAAAGTTTGCGTGGCCATTTCCCATCGGTGCAAGCAATCAATGGATTCATTTTCGTCTACGAGAAATGAGTCTTATTTTTCATTGTATCTTTTCTCTAGAAATCGTGGCAACATACGTGATACAGAGACCCGAAGCAATTGAAGATTTCTAAGTGTATATACTCTTGAGTCTGTATGATTAATTATTTATGTATCTTACACATATTGTCATTAATGCTAGAAATAAGAACAAATTGGCTCTTTTATGCTCTATATTTACTTTTCAAAGAAGAATCAGAATATTATGCGGTGACATTCCGAGATACAAATTTAATTATTTCCATGATAGAGCTCAAGGCTAGAAATCATCGTATCTCAAATAATTTTCCTGCAAATAAAATTAATTGAAATGGGGTTAATTCGTACCAATACTACAGCCCCAATCACTCCATTAAAAAAAAAATAACCCATTTTCTTCTAGAGAGACATATTATCATTTTTCGTTTGCAAGTTCTTGCAAATTTCTTTGGTTTCTTAGAACTTGATCTCGTTGCCTCAGCTGACAAAAAAATGAAATTTGGGTTTTTTTTTAAAAAAAAAATTTAAGTGTACAAGTAAATAGTCTATTACTTTTAGTGTGTACAAACTAAACCTACCCTAAATACAGCCGAGCTATGCACCAAATAAAATAAAAGTGTACAACACAAAATTCAGCAATTATAATTGTAGCAATTATAATTTGTATTATCTAATATTCTCTAAAATTGAGTATAGAATGATGTTTACACTTTCGAAACCCTATAACAAAGTGGATTTCCGCAAAACCAGTTTTAGGTGGATCTCTACTCCATAAAATAAACATGGAAGCCAAACTTCAAATCTAAATCTAATAGCGTAAAAATAAAATTTTTACTTTCGATACCCCCCCCCCCTCGTAATTCCGTTGAGAGTTGTTCTCCCAAAAATAGTTCTTAGCGGATTTAAATTCAACAAAAGAAAAATGTAAATCAAATTCCATTATTATAGTTCTTGAAGTTCGAAAAAAAATTTTTTTGTCAACACGCTCCAGTAACCCCTTGCTCCCCCAGGAGTTGATTCCCGTCAAATGCATTCTTAGTGGATCCCTATTCAACAAAAGGAACATGCTTAACAAATTTCAAGTACACAGGTCTAACAATTTTAAAACAGGATTTTTTTCCTATAACTCCCCTTCACCCCTTGCAATCCTCCTTAGGTGTCAATTTTTGTTTTACTCTTTGTTTGAGGAACTCTATTCCATGAAAGGAACATGCCTACCAATTTTCAAGCAGGTAGATCGAATAGTTTTAAAACGGAAATATTTATCTATTACGCTCCTTAATCACCCGAAATGAAACTTGGGAGTTAATTTTCACGAGACCCATTTTATAGCGGATCTGTACTCAGCGAAAGGAATATGCTTACAAAATTTCAAGACTGTACGTCTATTAGTTTAAAAATGGGAATACTTATCTATAACCCCCTTGAGCCCCCGCAACGCCACTTGGGGGTCTGTTTTCACAAAACCCATTTTGTAGCGGATCTCTACTCTATGAAAAGAATCTGCTTACCAAATTTGAAGACTGAGAGTCTAAGCTACCATTGAGACCCCGCAACGCCACCTGGGGGGTTGATTTTCCCAAAACACATTATATATTGTATCTTTACTCCATAAAAGGATTCTGTGTATCATATTTAAAGACTGTGTTTCCAGGAGTTTAAAAATGGAAATGTAATTATCTGTAACGCCCCTTAAGCTAATTAACGCAACTTGGGGGTCTATTTTCACGAAACCCATTTTGTGGCATATCTCTACACTATGAGAGGAGCCTGCTTACCAAATTTCAAGACTGTGCGTCTAATAGTTTAAAAATCGGAATAATTATTTATATCTCCCCTTAACCCCTTTGGCGGTCAATTTTCCCAAAACCCATTTTGTAGCGGATATTAACTCCATGAAAGAACTATGCCTACTAATTTTCAAGCCTGTAGGCCAAGTACTTTAAAAACGAAAACATTTATCTTTTACGCCCCTTAACACCCCTTGGGAGCCAATTTTCCCAAACCCCATTTTGTAGCGGAAATTAACTCCATGAAAGAACTATGCCTACCAATTTTTAAGGCGGTAGGTGAAGTATTTTAAAAACGAAAGTATTTATATTTTGCGCCCATTATTCCCCCTCAACACCCCTGGGGGAGGCTATTTCCCCAAAACCCATTTTGTAGCGGATCTCTACTCTATGAAAGAAATCTGCTTACCCAATTTCAAGATTGTACGTTGAGTAGTGTAAAAATAGAAACAATTATTTTTAACACCCCGTAACACAGTTTAAAAATGGGGATAATTGTCTATAACGCCACTTGAGCCCCCGCAACGCCACTTCTGGGTCTGTTTTCACAAAACCCATTTTGTAGGGGAATTGCACTCTATGAAAGGAATCTGCTTAGCAAAATTTGAAGACTGTGCGTCCAATTATTAAAAAATGCAAAAAAATTATCAATAACGCCCCTTGAACCCACGCAACACCACCTAGGGGTCGATTTTCACAAAACAAATTTTGCAGTGTATTTCTATCCTATGAGAGGAATCTGCTAACCAAATTTCAAGACTATGAGTCTAATAGTTTAAAAGAAGAAATAATTATTTATATCTGCCCTTAACCCCCCGCAACACCCCTTGGGGGTCAATTTACTCCAAACCCGTTCTGTAGCGGATATTTACTCCATGAAAGAAACATTCCTATCAATTTTCAAGCAGGTAGGTCAAATAGTTTAAAAACGAAAATATTTATCTCTTACGCCATTTATTCCCCTGCAACGCCACTTAGAGATCTGTTTTCACAAAACCTTCTTATAGCTGATCTCTACTCTATAAAGACTGTGCGTCTAATAGTTTAAAAATGGAAATAATTATCTATAACGCCCCTTAAGTCCCCTCAACGCCACTTGGGGGCAATTTTCACGAAACCCATTTTTAGCGTATATCTACCCTATGAGAAGAATCTGCTTACTAAGTTTCAAGACTGTACGTCTAATAACTTAAAAATAAAAATTTATAACGCCCCTTAAACCCCCCGCCCCCGCAACACCCCTTGGGGGTCTTGTGAGGATTTTTTGAAATGTTCGACACACGGGAAAAATTATTAATTATTAAGTATTTTGAGTGTTTTATTAAAGTTTGTTCAAAAAAGTTTTTGGCTTTTTATTTTTTAAATCACTGATATTAAAAGTTTTAAAAATAATTTTTATTTAAACGCAACGATATTGATTCATTTCACAGTATGAAATTCAAAAAGAAAATAATACTATGTGATAAAAATATATTTAAAAATATTTCCTTATAATTTTTATGATATTTTTTTTCTTATATTCTACTGTTCTTCAATAAATCAATCTTTAAGAATAAAAAAAAACCATCGGTTGTGATGGGTTACATGAGGGAATTCCCCTTTTTCTACGCAGCGAGACTCAAAACTACCTCAACTTTTCCCATCTTCCAAACACAAAGCTAACGCAACATATGAATGACCTTGACGAAATTCAAAAATAACGTCGAGAGAACCGAATGAGCATCCCTTACGGGAATCTGGCAACGTTTTTTCAGGATTCTTCACATTTCCGGCTATAAAAAAATTATGGCGTGATAAATTGAAATGAAAACCATCCTATCTCTCAAGTTGGATCGAACTGCACATGGTGTGCAAATTTTATTATAATCGGTTAAGTGGTTCAGGAGTCCATTGAGGACAAACATTGTGACGCGAGATTTATATATATAAAGAATAAATAAAAACGAGTGTGCTTTAGACCACACGACTGAAGTAAAACTTCCTTTAGCTCCATCTATATGTAAGTATATATATATATATGTTTATATATGTATACGAGGGCTGTTCAAAACGTATCGAGACTGAATTTATTATGCAAAAACATACATATATAAACAGGTTTTGAGTCAATCTCCTTCGAAATATGCTCCATTGGCAGTAACACGCTTGGCCCAACGATGTTTCCAGTCCTCGAAACATTTCTGGAACTCAGACTTTGGGATGGCCTGAATGCTGTGTCGAATTCTGTTTTATGGTTTCAATGTCCTGAAACCATTGTCCTTTTAAGGTGTTCTTGATCTTGGGAAAGAGGAAAAAATCAGGAGGTGACATATCCGGCGAGTAGGGAGGATGTACTGCTTGGATTGTTCCGTGTTTTGTCAGGAACTGCTGCACAAAATTGGCGGTGTGCGCTGGGGCTCCGTCATGATGAAGCATCCAGTGAGAGGACGCCCACAACACCGATCGTTTTCTGCGAACAGCCTCTCTTAATCTCCTCATGACGTCCAAGTAGAATCCCTTGTTCACTGTCTGACCCTGGGGAGCGTACTCATGATGAACAATTCCATCTGCATCGAAAAACACAATCAACATGACTTTGATCTTTGATCGCACCTGCCGTACTTTCTTTGGCCGAGGAGAACCGGGGGTTTTCCATTGTGAAGACTGCTGCTTTGTTTCAGGATCGTATCCGTAAACCCACGGCTCATCCCCAGTGATGATGAGTTTCATGAACTCCGGATCGTCGCTTGCACTTTGAAACAGATCAGATGATGTTGCCAGTCGTTGGAATTGCTCATCCTCAGTGAGGAGAAGCGGCACAAACTTTGCAGACACTAGGCGCATGTTCAAGTCCTTTCTCAAAATTTCATCACATGATCCTACGGAAATGTGACACTCCTGTGCAATTTC
Organism: Trichonephila clavata; assembly: GCA_019973975.1. Lineage (NCBI taxonomy): Eukaryota > Metazoa > Arthropoda > Arachnida > Araneae > Nephilidae > Trichonephila > Trichonephila clavata. The sequence continues at coordinate 29,892 of BMAO01026793.1, read as the reverse complement.
TTGGACTGTTAAACGACGATCAGAGCGCACCACAGCCATCACTTGTGCAATCTTGTCCTCATTGCGAGAGGTGGATGGGCGTCCAGAACGGGAATCACTGTTCACTGATTGACGACCCTCCTTGAATCGCCGGAACCACTCGAAAACCCGAGCACGACTCATCTCCAAATGCTGTTTTCATCATCTCGTAGGTTTCGGTGCCCGTTTCACCGAGCTTAAAGCAAAACTTGATACAGATTCGCTGATCCATGTTTTCACACAGTTTCTTTTTTCGACGAACGCACGCACACACTCCACGTGAAAGAAGTCAGTGTGACTGGACGGCGCGCTGTACAGACCTGCCGAATTTTGTGAGACAAGGTGAAATATGCGCGCATGATGCGCACAGTCCCTCCGCTAGGGGTTTTCTGGAATAAATTCAGTATCGATACTTTCCTGATCAGCCTTCGTATATAATATACACATGTATATTCATATACATATCTTAATTTTCTACAAATATTTAAACTTACTATGGGTTTTTATGAATAAATTAATATTGTTGAAAGATTTTTATTTTTTTTTCCATTATTTTCATTATCGGATACATAAGTAATTACTGTGGTTGATTGTAAGAACGAGAGAATAGGCTAAAAGTATAAGAAACAAGATACATATGCTTTCGAATGAAAATTAGAAAGGTATCTATAGTAAACTGCATTGATTGTTGTTCCACGTCTTGTGGTAGGCTCATTTCGGTTATTATTCAGTTTATTCATTTGTAGTTCTAATTTATCTTGTAGAAAGTTTACCAAGAGTTGTCCCTCTTCGGACGCGAAATTAACATTGAAATTTCCTGCTAAAATTAGTGGCAACGTATGATAGTTTTCTCCTAATTCTTCAGAGTCTACTCGACCATGAATCATAAGTATTTTATATAAAAACTTTATAATATTAATAACTATGTTATTGTGCGCAATGTAAGCAACTACCATTATGAAGTTTGTTCCATCGTCCAAAACACAGTGAGCAATTGATGATTGACCAATATCTATTTCACGAATATATCGTAATAAAATGTCCAAGTTCGAGTTACTATATTTGAGGCATCATTCCACTTTTGATAACTTAGCACTCCTGCTGATCTAACATTTTTACACTTAAATTTCGCAATACAATTAAAATTCGGGATGTCAACATTTTTATCCTCATTTGACCAGGTTTCTGATAGAAACCAAATATTGCTTGAATCAGTTACGGGAGCGCTCAAGTCCAACACGTGTTTTCTGAGACTTTGGCAATTAAAAGTAACCATTGACAACTTTTTTCTGTCATTCATGAAATCAAGAATCGCGCTCTTCCTGTTGTTGACAATGTGTTCAACGAAGATTTTCCTTTTCAAAAGACTCACTCACTCAAGTCACACACCAAGTCAAGTGTGCGTCAATTCACCTCGCCCGATTACACTTTTCGTAACGTTCTCACCACGCATTCACCAGCTTACTTCCCAAGTCACGCGTGCGTAAAGAAGTTTTACTTCAAAAATTACATAAAAAAATAAGTTATAAATAAGTTAAAGCCCAACAAAAGTCATATTTTATGGTGAACATAATTTAGCGCAGTTATTACTGTTGGTGAAAAAAAAATTCTCCATTTTTTTTATGTGTGCCAATGGACGCAAGTGTACTTAGTGCTTATCAATACAAAGAAACTCTATTCAGCCTTTTATCTTGAACGAGATCTGAGACAGGAAGATTCTCTTGTTTGTGTATTGTTCAAAATAGCACTTGAAAAAGAGATTTTAATATAAACACCAGAAGTTCTATTTTTAACAGAGTCCTACAGTTCTTAGCCTTCGCTGACGAAATGGATGTAATAGGCAGAACAAAACAAGCGGTTATCAATGCTTTTGTCTGCCTTGAGGACTTTTCAAGAAGAATGGATCTCACCATTAGGCTAAAGTTTTTTTTTCTTTCATATAGTTCAGATGAACTACGAAAAATTAATAATTTTACCTTTGGGTGTGTACAGCAATTCAAGTACCTGAGAACTATCATTAGTAATACTAATGATATAAAGCTTAAAGTAAATAATAGGCTACTTGGCAAATGTTTCTGGCAAACCTTTATTATTAAAATTTAATAATAAAAAATAATGGCAAACAAAAATGTTTCTATAGGTTGAGAACTCTATTTAAGTCAAATTATTAATATCAAAACAAAAAATCAACTCATACAAAACCGTAATTAGACCAATAGCTTTGCATGGCAGCGAGTCTGAAAAAGATAAGCTGTTGATTTTTTAGAGAAAAATACTCCGAAAGATTTTGAGGGTGTACAGTTAAGCAAAATTATTTCTATAGAATACAATTTAATTATGAAGTTTACAGCAGATTTAAAGAACTGGGTATTTTTAGGGTCATAGAACACCTTTTAGATATACTAATTCAAACCCAACTTAATCAGTGACATTTTCAAAAATTGAAGGTACACGAAAAAGAGGAAGGCCCATCACCACGTGGGTTGATTCTGTTGAGAAAGATCTTAGAAATCTGGCAATCTATTGCTCCAAATAGAGTCCGATGGAGGCGGCTCACGGAGATAGCCTTCGTCTGTGATAGGCTGTAGTGCTGCTGAAAAAGTAGAATAAATATTTATTTTTAAAAAAAAATTCATATGCGCGCGAATTACGAGTTCCTTCGACAATACCCTTCATTTTGCTGTAGCAAAACGAAGAATACTGGCGACGTTAATAAACACACCCTCTCTCTCTCTTTCTCTCTCTTTCTCTCTCTCTCTTTCTCTCTCACTCTCTCTCTCTCACTCACTATTCATATGTTCACAATTTTTGCAACACAAAATCTGTACCCCATTGTAAAAATAGAATTGTTTTATTTCCGTCTTTAAAATTTACTGACACTCATCTTCCACTTACTTCGCTAGTTTTTATTTACTATTTAAACAGTACCTTTTATATTTATTTGAATTTAAATAAATTGCAATATAATGATGGAAGGCTGGCATTGGGATGGTCCCCGAATTTTAGTAATTTTTTGTGTCTCCCTTGTTTACAGGATGTTGTTGAAATTCTTTAGACTGGGGTGCAGTCCCAGGCACTCAAGGGTGAATAGCCTCATAAATTTAATTAAAATTGTAACTTTGCGCCTTGGGGTTGACCAATAGGGGGTGTTGTAAAGGAGTGCGTGGAAAGATAATTGGGGTGATGTGTCCTCCTTATAAGGCACTGCCTGATAGTTTTCGGGGGACCCTCTTTTATTTTTTTTTCAGATATGCCGTGAAGGAATCCGCAGTAATAAATACGGGGCCGCCTTCCATCCCTCCCCCTCCGTTTCAGATAAGTGTGAAAATGTTTTAATTATTATTCACAATGTTTCTTAATTCTTATTCTTGTTTAATTTGATGCTTAAATTTGTAATGTAATCGCTTAACTTGTAACTAACAAATTAAATTAATTCAATTTTAAAGGGAGATTGATTAATTGTGTAGCGTTATCTTTGAATTTAATTAGACTAGATTAACTCACTTGTAATGCGGACTAGAAGTTTAATAAGCGTATCTGGGTATTATGATAGTTAACTTAAATGAACTTAAGGGTATTTAACGGGAGCGCCGCATTAATAATTACTTCGTGAATAATAGCACAAAAAAGAATTATTTACCATTTGGAAAAAATATAAGTAATTATCTTTCGGTTTCTCAGGAAAACCAGGTTTTCATGGTAATGTAAATTTTAACAAAAAATTCTTATCCGGTTCGCAAGCCCCAATGTGAAGCTGTAATAAGCCCTCTTGTCTACCTTGAGACCCATCTAAAGGTGTAGGACGAATTGAAGGATGATTCGATATGATAATTTCCAATTATTTATGCAGTGTGTTTAAATAAACTCAGAAACAATTCAACGAATCACAAAAATAGGATGTTTCCCATTAGTCAACAGAGGAAGGGGACAAGAATCGCGTTTTTGGAAAATGCATCTAATAAATTAGCCATTTTGTTTTAATCAATCTTCTACCTTAATATTGCTTTACACGGTAGATTTGTAACTAATTGTCATTTAAAAACCTCAAAATCAAAATTTAAATCAATAATTTAAATATCAAACGTATTAAAAAAGTGACATATACCTGAACTGTAGGCAGTTTTCTTATCTATTAAGGCTTAATCCTTCAATTCCTTTATAAATATCACCTTCCTGTCTCTTTATTCTCTTGCACGAACTTTCTAACCTTCTTCCGTATTCCTTCTACTTATATCTCACTTTGTCACCTTTAGTTAACTAATTTTCTAACTCTCTAGCACGTGAACCTGAACTATATAAAATAAACTTAATTTGTATATCGCATCTTCTTTTTAAGAAAAGGTTGTTATTTTTCATAGCCCCAAAAATTTCCCAAGAAGGGTTAGTGAAAGGACGCGTATAGATTCGTCGCAAAGCTTTCCAAGCTGGAAACTCTGGGGTGTTCTGGAGCAAATCTGCATAAATGATTCATGTCTTCTGGAAAAATGTAGTTTATCTAACTGTATTTTCTGTAAACTGTTTCTCTGTTCAACCACAAAGACAGAAGGTTCTGCATCTTTACTTGGAATGCAAAGCTTTGAAAATATTTTTAAGGTAGAGTTTCTGAAACTGTACCGCACTTTCTAGGAGGCGTGATAACCCTACATGGAAGGGGATGAGCATATCGAAAAAAGAAAGATTATTTAAACAAATTATTAATTTATTGAAAGGATGAAAAACAAAATAAATTCTGGAATAATAATAAAAAACTGTGTGTGTCGGCTCCGATGCACGACTGGAGTTTATTCCTTTAGTACGGTTGTCTCTGATTATATAGTAGGTAAACAGGGTTAAAAAAAGAACTTCATTTTAAGCTTTAAAGATCGATGATGCCATACATCTTTCGGCGGAAGAAATTTTCTTACGCGAAATGGAAAATTGAAATCTGCATGCAGATCTTATCTTCTAAGATGACGTCATGAGAAGAAAAACAGATTTCAGATTTTTAAACGAAAGTGAAATTGGAAGCAATATAATGAAAGCTTCTCTTTTTATAAGGCTTTGCAAGAAAACTATTTTTTAAAAAAAAAATATTTCTTTTCCCTTCAAGATGCAGCGTAAATGTAATGGACTGTTAAATTTTCTTTCCATTTATATATATATATTTCAATTTGAAGTTCTCTACTTTAATACTTCATCTGCCTTCCATGATAGTTTCTCAGAATCGCGTATACAAACTTCGATCGATTAATTTGTTCTTGACATTCGTATATCATTGATAATGAGATTTTAAATTTTTGATACTTGTAAGCCATGTTTTAGAATTATAATACAAAAGCGTTTCTTTAAAAATGGGAGAAAGTGGTAATATTTTCTTCAAAATGATAATTACTGAATATAATTACTCTTATTGAACTACTACTTTTCTTACTTTTATGTTTTGTTTGTTTGAGACAAACTGGAATTCCTCTTCTTCGAACGAGTTAATTTTCTGAATAATGGTTAAATCCTATTTTGATGCACCTTCGGCTACGATCTTAAATTTCCGCCAAGATGATGCCAAAGTTCGGTTTGCAAACTGGACGTCGTTGCAACATGAAACAATGTGGCCGCAGTAGACTAGAAGTTATGGTCACAACTTCGTGACACGTGTCATAAGTTTGAGCCTTGTGCTACTGAAAACCGACGCGTAGAAGGGACCGATGCACGTTAAATCTGTCAAGGCTCAAACGTCCTTTCGTTGGTGTGTTGTGGAAGTTAGGAGAGGTGAGTGCCAGTTCAGGTGTCATCCTCGTCACTTGACCATTGTTTATAATCGCGAGGTCCTTCTCCAATACCCCTCGTGCAATTTTACAGTGCGACGACACTCTCACTCGGCGATGATCTTAAAATTTCGCCAAGATAGTGCCAAAGCACACTTTTCAAACTAGAATTGGCTGCAAAATGAAACAAAATGGTCATATATGAAAATCAATGGCAGTACTGTTGTTGATTTAAAGAAAAACATGATATGAAGTAAAAGTCTATTTGCGCCAAAAAAATATTACTATGGAAAAGGATTTAAAGAAATAGAAAGAAAAAAAAAATCCCTGGCCTTGTTAAAAGTATCATACAGATTTCATCCTTTTTGACAACAACCACAGTTTAACTCTAAAAAGAACGAAATGGAATGTTTTAGCCCGTCGTTTTATATTGTTACACTTGCTGTTTCCAACATTATAGATTCCCTTCTTTCTGATGAAAATTCTAGTACAGTGCAAAAGTAGTAACTGTAGTAACTGTAAGTATATTTTCCCTTCTTTGTGATGAAAATTTCATCTTTTTTTAAAAGAAGATTGAAATGGACATCAGACATACCCAGGCGGAAAATTTTTGAAATGGACTAAACTCATGACGATCACCTGATAATATAAACACGTGTTCTACATTGAATTCAAAACGGATAATAAACTAGCTTGTACTTTTTATTCTGTTTGTAAAACTTAGGTAAAATTTCAAATTGCATAATTGGGTAAGGATGCTCAAGAGTTATAAAAAGAAATTTCTGTAAAAAGATTTTAAAATTGAAGAAAAAAGTCTTGTTTTATACATGTATTTTTAAATAAAGTGACAAATATTAATTTTTTTTAAAAAAAAGTTTCTGTAAGAAGCGTAATTTGGCAACAACGATGTCCATGAACTGATTTGCTGAAAATAGATAATTGCATTTATCGTGACTATGACGTCACATGTGTTTTTGAACTTGATTGGCTAAAAACACGTGGTTTAAAATTATCATGTGATTATGACGTCACATGAATTTAGTCCATTGAGTACCATTACATAACAACAGAGTTATTAGAAATGACACACACGCAGTTGCCATTTTTGCTAACATATCTTTACTTTTGAGGTCAAACGGTTTTTATCACCAAGGAATATACCAAAAATTACATAAGATAGGACCCGCCATACAAGACAATATACCCAAACTGAAAATAATTATTTTTAATGAGGCGCAATCTTTTAAGTAATTTTTATCGATTTGTAATTTAGCTCTCATAATGTGTTACTACCCACATGTGCAGATGACGCTAGTAATCCTCTTTGTTTACATTTTGTATTCAGTTTTCCTGCGAACTCTAACCACGGAGCACGATGCATTAACCATCACTCAATAAGCAAATCATTTTACTATACAGTCCACACTCTCTTTGTTTGAACAGATAAATTATACATAACTCAAAGTCTGCTTATAAACTGTTCAATACATTAATTTGTTGTCAACTCAAACCACACAATGAAAAATTAATTCAACAAAGATATATACCCATGTCCAAAAATTAAGGTCACAAAACTGATGAATTATTCTCTGTGTTGCCACGAAATTTGTCATAGAGACGTATTACTGTGTGAGAAAGAATATAGAAACATAACCATACAGAAAAGATTTTAATTTTGAATTAATATAGGATATATCAAAAAGTGTGAAATCATGAATCAGAGAGAAACTATTTAACTCATGAAAGTCTAATTTAAAATGTCACCACCTTGCACCAGTACACAAGCATCAAATTGAACAGTCATCCTATTCATGAGGGTGTCAATAAGTATTTGTGGCAAACAAAGCCTCTTTTTCCAAAAGTGGGACTTTTGATTCCCGAGGGGACTTGGAAAGGGACCTATTCTGAAAAATGACTTTTCCTATACCATCGCAAACATATTCGACAGGTTTTAGATCCGAAGACATCGAGGGCCAATCCATATGGCGAATCTCCCCTATCTAATGAAATTCATCAAAAATGTGAGTTCTGTGTGGCTTTTCATTTTCGTCCATAAAAATGCAGTCCGGTCCCATAGAACCTAGAAAAAACTCATATAGGTTTCCAGGATCTCATCCATATAGCTCTGTGAGTTGACAGTACTCGCATCGAAAACGCACAGGGGCTTACGATTGCCCAACATTATGCTGCCACACTCAAGGATTCCCTTGCCACGAAATCTGTCGATTTTTGTAATAAAGGAAGGATGAAAGCGAGCTCCACTTTCTCTCCAGATGAGGACTCGACGAGAATAACTTTGTCTTTGGAATTTCGATTAATCATGAAAAGAACACGCCCTCATTCTTGTGGTACCCTCGTTTGATGTTTTCAAGTTCGCAAGTATCCTGTCTTTATTGTTAAATGAAGTCAAACGAACACACAAGACTGGGCACTGGACGTAAAGGACAGTCTCTGCAAAACGGCTGTAGAGCATTTGCCTGAAAATTCTTCTTCCAGACACAGCAGCAAGGTCATAAACAAGCTAAGAAAACGTTGTCCACCTATGTCATCGTGCACTTACAGCTGGGACCCTGTGCAGATGTTAATACTCTGTGGTGACGTTAGTTGACGTTCCGGTGATATTACCACCTGTTTGGAATTGATTTCACAGCCGGGACTCCACTTTCGGGCCACTAGTAATGATCCAGCTATCTTCGCTTGAGACGGGCCAGTTTTAAGCCTGTAAGCGGCTCTCCCTCTCAAAAAAAATCGTCTAAATGATTATAAGATGTCATTCTCACTGCTAACAGGCTTAACCTGCTTGTTTTAGTGCAATACTCACAAAACTGCGGGAAAAATCTTATACAGTGGTGGCAAAAAAAGTCCTGAACACACTAATTTTTAGCGTAATTTTTGAGTTTGACTTCATTTTTCGTTGTGAAATTATCGCACTATCTTAAATATTGTTATTGATTTTAATGTATTTTTTCATGCTGATTTCAAATCTGTTTGTAGATTTCATCTAAAGTAAATAGTTTCATTGATATGTTGAAAACATCTTGACAAGAAAGCACAAGGTCACTGTAAGAATGAGTGAGTGTGTTTTCCACCAATGAAATGCTCCGTTATTTCAAGCAACAACAACAAGAAAAAGGTGAAACGTGGTTTATTGCATTGAATGCAGTTGTGTGTGCTTGTGGAAAATAGTGTATTGAAAGCAATTTGAAGTGCGTTTGTGGAAAATATTGGAATTATGGCTAAATTTTCATATCTGCCTGAGAATAAAAGGTACAAAATAATACATTTGAAGGAAGAAGGTTATTCTATGCGCCAAATTGCTGCTAAAGTACCATGTGGCCTTTCTACTGTTGTGAGAACTTTGAAAAGATTTTCTGAAACAAATTTTATTGCGGACAGGGGGCGATCAGGACGACCAAGAAAAACATCTGTACGAGAAGACAGGTTATTGCACAGAAGTTCACTTTCAAACAGAAAGCTTAATTCCAGGCAAATTTTGAAACAATAGACTTTGACATCAAATGTGAGTGTGTGCCCAAGAACTATTAGAGGAAGACTGCTGGAAATTGAAGTTTCGAGGCGCGCCCAAAACCATTACTGACTGAATTTCAACGCAAGAGGCGACTGACGTGGGCAAGGGAACATTCATTATGGACTATTAAAGACTGGGAAAAGCTAATATTTAGTGACGAGAGTCAGTTTTGTATTTCTGGCAACCAAAGTAGTGCCTATGTAAGACGACGCACTCATGAGGAATTCAGCTCTCAGTGTCTGAAGCCCCCAGTAAAGTACCCGACAAAAGTAATGGTATGGGGTTTCATGTCTTCTCATGGTGTTGGAAGACTTCACATCGTTAGCAGAACAGTGAAAGCCATGGATTACATTGAAATACTACAAAATAAACTGCTACCAACTGCGAGAGATCTTTTTGGGAATCAGTCATGGATTTTTCAGGACGATAACGCCCCTTGTCATCGTGCAAAGGTAGTCCAGAAATGGTTGAAAGATCATACTGTGAATAGAATGAACTGGCCAGGACAGTCTCCCGACCTTAATCCGATAGAGAACTTATGGTTAAAATTGGTTATGAAGTTTCAAAGAAAAAACCTTCAAACAAACGTGAATTAATTGAAGCTTTAATATTTTCCTTCAACCATATTGTCACGAAAGATCTTCTTTTGAAATTGGGGCATTCCATGCCAAAAAGATGTAGAGCCGTAATTAAAGCAAACGGCTGGCCCATAAAATATTGATTTTCTAACATGTGATCACAATGTAATTTTCAAAATGCTTATATTAAATATACCGTATTTGTCAATTTTCATGTTATTTTTCTTTGCATATTATGTTATTCTATATTGTTTTATTCTGCACATATTTCACATTATTGTGTTCAGGCAGCTTTACTAAAACAAATATTTTAGTCATTAAGAAACTAGTAGTAGATTTGAAATCAGCATAAAAAAAAATACATTAAAATCAATAACAATATTTAAGATAGTGCGATAATTTCACAACGAAAAATGAAGTCAAACACAAAAATTACGCTAAAAAATGAGTGTGTTCAGGACTTTTTGCCACCACTGTATGCTTAAACGGTCTCAATTAAGCAATTCTGCAAAAAATTAACGCTAAACAGCATCTTTTCCAAAACTGAATTGATAACAATAATTAATATTGTACTATCCGTTCTTCAAAATATATAAAACTCGATCAGTTTTACTGGAGATAATTTAAAAGTATGACGAAAAACATGTTTGTGACCTAAATTTTGGACATGAGTGTACATTTTAAAGTAAAGCAAAAAGTGAACATGGCAATCTATATAAATAGAAATGTAAATGTGTGTTTGTGAAGCCGTAAATCTCCGAAAGTACTCGACCATTGCTACTCCCAAACATAACACGCAAAAACGCGTCAAATTGGCGATTTTTCAAAGTTTGGCGGACTAGAGGCCGATTCGACAAAATTTCACCCTTTAAATTAATTCAATGTATAATTTTTATGTTTATTTTTTGATACCTGCGTTTTTTCCGTTGACCATTTACCTCAAAATAAATGTAGTCGCGAAATGCCACGATATGCATTCATTGTTTGGAAACCGTTTAGTGCATTAACGCAATATATTTATTTTTTTCTCCACTTGGCGAAATTAAGCAACTGCATTTTTTTAATAAGCATGTCTTTTTGAAACAAACGTATTATTGCAATCTATTGGCTCCGTTTCATGAAACGAAGCACCTGGTTGCCAATTCAGCACGTAGGATACACAGGAAATTGGGGCTCCAAACTTGGCGAGTTATTAATAGAGTTGGCAATTGTTGCTATAATACGTAAGTAACATAACTTTCTTAAACAGGTTTCATTTTTAATTTGTGAACAGAAGACTTGAAGTTATTACGGTTTGCTTTTGTCAGGGACATAGCTACCGCTGTATCAGCCGCATCAATCATACAGGGATCCCAACACTTGTAACTACAGTCAAGCTAACATGGCACCCATTTTATTGTAATTATTTATTGCATCCCGCAAACGGAACACTTTAATACAAAATGCAATTATACTGAAGAACAAAGTGCTATAAAGTACTACAAAATAAAGAAAAATTGATGGCTCAAGTGCACTATGGGGGGAGGGGGGATTGGGGCTTTGGATTTGACGATTTTTTTCTAGATATGGTGAGATAACGAATTCATTCTGGCTTCCGGACACCTTTCGCTAAATGAAGTAGCTTAGTGTCCGATTTTGGTTGCCAAAAGAAATTGACATCGCCAACGGCCTTAAATGGTTATAAATTATTTTAAAATAGCTCATGGTTCAAAATCGATTTCACTAAAATATGTGACGTCTGCATCCTTACCCATACCTTTTTTTAATGGGCTGAATATTGTCAAATAAACCTTTGCAGATACGGCACGTCCTCAAATGTGAGAGCCGTTTCATGGTGACACCATCTAGGGGCAGCTAGCTCTCTCTACTAAATTTTGACGCTTCAATTAATTTTTAATTCAAACTCTCGTCAGATGCTAAATATTGCCGTGGGTGAATTTTGCAGAGAATACCAGATTCCTAAGCATTTCTGAAAATTTGTTTTAATGCTTGGAAATCTTGATGTGCTTTTTTTAAGAAAAACATCTGGGCGTTGAGTTAATTAATTTCTCATGATTAGCAAATGCAGCAGATCACATGTTCCCAGAATTTCAATTCTAGCAATTTCATGCTTCATATCCGTAATTTTTTTGAAAGTAGGAGCTAATTTGAAGAAAATATTCAGTTTTAATATTCAATTTTTTTTTTAAAAAAAGGCATTTGTGTTAATTTTTATTTTTGATATATACATTTCGGAAATGTTTTAAGTTAAACGTTAGGAATTTCCTAAAACAATGTCGACTGTACTAATTATGAATCAGACTGTTGTTGTAAATTGCTTAAAAATTTGCATATTAATTTGGAATCATGTTTTTTTTCAATAACAATTTGCTATAATTTACTTCGTTTTCGATTTCGCATTTATAACCTAACCTTATGATCACTTTCTTCGTAACAATTTTCAATAATCTATTTCTCTTCCAATTCTCGTTTAAACATAAAATTGGTAATTTTCTTCCGAAAAAAAGACATAATTTTTTTTTATCCCCAGAAAGCCTACCAAAAGTATAAGCGGCTGTGGGTGTTACTAGGCCGTGGGTAGCCTAGGGGTTAGAGCATCAGACCATAGACCGGAAAGCCTGGGTTCGATGCCCGATGCCGCCAAATGCCCGCCGAGTACAAATCGGAGAACGTGCTCGTTAAATCTGTGGGTCCGAACGGTGTCACCATCTATCGTGTTGCGTGAGCAAAATCACACTGTCACCCTCTTGGGAGGCTCAAAGCTTAGGCTAACGACAGGTGTAAAGTTCTGGCCCTTAGCCGCGATGAATTTCGTGGACCTTGATCTGATGTTAATGTCAATCAGGTGGCATAAGCAACAACAACGTCCCACCTCCTGCGAAGTTTCTTTCAGTGTATATATTTCACGATCACTGTACAGCTCGTTTTACTGCAAAGAGGTGTTTATGTAGGGAAAACAAATTACACATTAATCTTGTATTGTAAAGAAAAAGACTTTCACTAGAATACAAGTCAAGTCAGAAATATTTAGACACATTTCTAGCCACACAAAATGCAACACCCTGAAGGAAGTATGCAAACCATGTGAAGTTTACGTCATGCTTTGGTTGCGATGAGATACGCACATCATTAGCATTATAAGGCAGACGCACATCACGGGCGACCGTAGCGCCACCCACAAGCGCTATAAAAGGAGAGAATACTGTTTTTCGTGCGTTTTGTGTGTGTGTGTGTGTGTGTGTGTGTGTGTGTGTGTGTGTGTGTGTGTGTGTGTGTGTTGTGTGTGTGTGTGTGTGTGTGTGTGTGTGTGTGTGTTGTGTGTGTGTGTGTGTGTGTGTGTGTGTGTGTGTGTGTGTAAGCTGATTACCTACGCCTCGTGGAAGGTAATCAGCTTACTTTTGATTAAGTTTCTGAATTCGACCTAGGAAGAATAGTTGCCAATAAGGATTGCGGATTATACTTCAGAGAAATCGGTCAGTGTTGGACGAAACCAAGCAAATGCGATGCGGTTCTACCATCGCTGGATGCAGGGGGAAACTACGGGGCCGATCGCACCCACCTCGTTGCATCACTGCCCTTGATGACAAGTGGATTGTGCGTATGAATGTGATTTATCGCGCAACCACATCATGAGCCATAGCGCAAGAGATTCAGTTTGTTACGCATCATTCGGTGTCCGCTCGTGCCATTCGACGCCGTTTACAGCAGAGTGGAATGTCCGCAAAGCATCCATTGCTTCGTTTATCCTTGTCTAGAAACCACAGGTGTTTGCACAGTCAATGGTGCGATGAATGGAGGACATGGACAATGGAATGGAATGATATCGTGCTTACTGACGAATCCCGCTTCTGCATGCAACATTACGATGGTCGGTATCGAGTGTGGAGACACCGAGGTGAGAGGCTGCTGAAATGTTGCGCCACACTGGTCCTGCACCCAGTATCATGCTTTGGGGTGGTATTGGATTTCACTGCCACACTCCTCTAGTACGCATTGCTGGTACACTGAACAACCAGCGATACATCTCTGGGGTGTTGGAGCCTGTTGTTCCCTCATGCATTCAGCGCTTGCCATCAGCCAACAGGATAATGCGCGACCATACGTGGAACACAATATTCAAGAGTTCTTCATTACTCATCAGATTTCATTGCCTCCTGGCCTGCTTGTTCTCCCGATCTATTGCCAATGGAAAACGTGTGGTCCATGCTTAGTGCCGGATTGCACATTAGGCGTAGACGATTTCCTATGGACCCCATGCTTTTCCAAAAATTGAGAAAACAAAATATTTAGCTATTTTTTATTTCAAGGGTTAGTTTTTAAAACAAATTTTAATAAATAATTATTGTGTAGTTATATTTTTTAATTCGATGATAATTTGTTGTTTTATTTATGCAATGAAATATATTCCTCAAATGTTGTGTCATAAATTACTAGGCTATAGGGCCTCGAGAATTCCACTGCCTAAGGGGATCCATGTCGTTTAATCCAACGCTGTCCATGCTGGACTGCCACTGTCCATTACACAACGACTGGCCTGAGATACACCACCCGTTGCCACACCAGATCGACTTTGGCAATATGTGGAAGCCACATGAACTGCTGTACCACAAGAATACATCCTGTAACGTTCCCGCCCTACAGCTACGAGTATGGTCATCACACGTGCGTTGACACCTGGACACTTAAAAATATTGTTTGGCTTGTCTTGGACATCACCCCGGCAACCTTTGACATCACAAGGAACCTCCGATTCCGCGACGTACCGTATGCAACCCGAGGATGAAAGAAGCCGCTGCGATGTTCTAGAACCCTAGAGAGGGCCGAGAGAGAAAGGAAATATATTTGATATAGTATTGATAAAATCGAGCACAATAATACTTACTATAAAAATTCACACACGCATTAGTATTCCAAAACAAAACACGTGAATCTCGTTTTATAAAAAATTGAAGAAATTTATTTGTAAATTTTTTTTATTGCAGCGTAGTACGAAAATAATGTCTCTTCAACTTAGAATAGATATGTTCCAAAGGAGTCAAATTCTTAAGAAAAACTTACAATACCTTCTAAATTCCTTATTACTATTAGTTTACTATTGTGGTAAACTTTACTTTATATTGTATGAAACCTTTCTTTAGTATCTGGAAAATTCAATTTTAATCAAATTTGCTTAAAAATATATTTTAGATTAGTTAGTTGAGTCATAAAAGGTTGAATATTCTTTTTAGTTTTTGAATTTAAATTTATTTTTTACTTTATTTCACTAGATGCTCCAGTACATTTTTATACTTTTGATAGAGTTATTCACATTTTATATAATGCATTAAATAGTTAATTTATCTGTGCCGACATATATCGAGATACATTTTTCCTTCTTTTAGCATGCAATTGCAATAAATCTACATTGATTATCTTTAAATTAGCTTACTATAAAAGTTTTATTAAAATTTGTAAGAATCTCTGTGTATTATTAACAAGTAATCTAAAGAAAAAATTATGTCAATTCCTACTTACGTCAACAAAGAAAAATTTCAATTTCGTTAATTTTTATTAAATAATTACTATTAATATAAATGCGTACATACATATGAAAGAATCACAATATTAATTACCAAATCACTTTTAAATTAACAATAAAAACTTTTCAACCACATTCAATTTGTTCCTCCATTTTTTTGATAAAAGTTAAATATATTAGGAAAGAATGTATCTTAAAATCAGTGTAAATAGAATTCTGACGTCTAACTAGCATATGGTTATTCAAGTTAAGTTAAATCTTTTCATCCCAAATTTAACAAAAGCTGTTTTATCCAATGGTGCTGCCCTTTAGAGGTATATCGACTGAAATATCTCTTAAACTATAATTATTAAAAATAAATTAATGAATTAATATTTTATAAAACTGCATTAACATCAAGCGTCTTCCACTACAAGTTCAAAAAAAATGTATTTGAACTTGGGTGGATGAATGAAAAGTATTTTAATACTGTTTGAAAATTTGAACAAGATATATAAATAAATATTACTGGCGATAGTGTGAACTAAAATAATAGGAATTGAAAAATACAAGGTTTGAAATATGTGTATTTATTTGATCAAATTATATACACTTATAAGAGGAGAAGAGGATTATGGACAAATTTTTCTAAATAAACTAAAGGTACATTCAATGACAATACTTTTTGAGAAACAAAATTTTATTCGTAGATTTAATGTAAGAAATGAGTGAAATTAAACATTTTAGATCAAAAAGTACGTGTGGGCATATTTTGTCATTCCACCCAACTCTTTTTTACATGGTCGATAACGTTGCTCAGAAAACCGTGCAAAACAAAAAACACTGGGATATCTCCCAACAGATAAGTTTTATAACATTGCTGTTTACGATCCTCAAAATATCAGCACCAAAAAAGTGGCATGTTAGAAAATTTCCTACCCTATAGGAATAACATGGAGAACTGATATTTTAGTGGGCAAGCCCTCCCTTATCCCAACCACATAGATATGAAATACATGGGGGGAGATCCCAAGCCAAGATCCCTCACTAACTTCCAAATTTATTAGACAACGGTGTGTGTGCGAACATCGAAAAAATTTACTCTCAAAATTTTTTCCTATCGAGTCAAAAGAAGTATATATGATCTGTCATTCAGCATTTTAATATAAATATTTTTTCCTCTAAGGGGAGGAAACTTTTAGAAATTCGGTGAATTATTGAAATGATAACCGCTTTAGGCGCGTTTTGCAGAAGAGTGAACTGAATGAAGCGTCAGGCTCGGGAATGTAACATTCATTCGCCTTTTTTCGTCTTTCGTCGGAAATCGTGTTTAGACAGGGTCGATCAAGGTTCAATAGTGTGCGACATACACACCCCTAAAAAGAAATCACGTGACTAGAAATGGGGTTTTTTCCCCCGGGTTTTGAGTAATACTCAGCCGATCTCTTGTGTGCTTACATAGTTTTTTGTTTTCCAAAAGATGAACAGTTGATACAAACTTCGAAAAAGACAATCCATAGGGAATTTTTAAGAAAATAAGATGATATATTTAAGTAGAAGAGTATCAAGTTTTTTAATGTACGTTGCGGGTTATTGGGTGCATAATGGTACGATTCGAATGATCCGATTGCAAATATATATTTGTTATAGATAAAAAAAAAATCAATTTCGATTCAGAAAATGTCGAAGGAACAAAATATTTTACTACTCTGGATAGATGAGGTTTAAAAATGCTCACAGATATTATGAAAATCATTTCAACGGAACATTTTATTTTTAACTTGTTAATATCGAATAGATTCGAGTCAAAATACCTTAAAGATGAAAGCCAATTATTTTGTTTTACAAGCAGAACAGAAGCATATCTGGAATTACGTGAATTGTGGAATGTCTTGCATTTGTTTCATTCAACTTCTGTTAACTGTAACAAACCTGCACTTGCATATTTTTAAAAAAATATTTATGACATTCGGGAATATGTGCTTAAATAATTATTCAAGAAAGCGCAGTGAAGACATTTTAACGGCAATGGATAATCGAAAAATGAAGAAATTTAAGGCCAATCAATTAACGTTTGCTTTATATATTTCTGTTTTATTTATTTAAATATTTAATTATTGAATCATTTTATTCAATGTGCACATATACTTATTTATAATTCCTTTTATTATACTATACAGAGAATGGATGTAGCATCAAATATTACAGAATCATTTGGGATTAATTAGTCATGTATCGGAAAAATTTATGCAGCGAATTGTAGACCGAAAAATGGACAAATAATTCTAATGGTTGCTATTTATATTTCACTAAATCAAAGTGCAGACAAAATTATTTATGCAATTTTTTTACAAATTTCTATCTATTTTCTTGGATTTAAATTTAAAACAAAAAAAGTCGAGCTATTTTTCAAGTAGATTGGTACATTGTATACCTTTCTCAACGCTGCCAAGTTAAACTGAGATGGAGAATTGTAGAAATTCTTTAAAAAAATTTATCTAACTTTAATCTATGAAACTCAGACAAAAATAATTACAGAATCGGAAGGATCATTTTTTTTTATATATATCTTACCCATCAAAAAGGAATCCGCTAGGAAAACAATAAGAGAAAAACATTATCCGGAAATGCAATGTATTTTTAATTAAAAAATAATTTTATATTAAAATAAATGAATTTTTTAAAGAAATTTTCTAATTTTAAGCCTACAAGTAATTTAAATATACCTCATTTTATCACCAGTAATCTAAACACAGACTACGACATGCGTCCTTAAATTAAATTACAAATAGTATCTGTTAATTTTATTTGAAAAATTACGGCAATTTTGTTTCTCTAGATGAGTTAGGTACATTGTAAAACCAGCTCATGGTTATTGATATCCATAAAATGTGCCAAAAGAGAATAATTTGCAAATAAGAAGATTTTAAAAATAAGGAGAGAAAAAAAATCGAATCTGAGAAGAAAAATTTCGTTAAATAGGAAATGCACTTCGCTATTTGGAGTTATTTTACGAAGAAAAGAGTAATATGTGCTTGGGTCCAGGAAAAAGTTCTTAAAATAGAGAAATTCCCAAAATAGAGGTTCGTTACATGTATAAAAATACGATGGTTAATTATTTTTCCAAAATCAAGTTTCTAAAGATGACCTGAGCAATTAAAAAAATAGATTCTTACGTAGAAGATATCCAATGCCCAGCAAAATATTATCATTAGTCGAGAAAACTTTCATTTTTGATTACAACATGCGTTTTGAATTTTAAGCATTTTATTGATTAATACAAATATTTAAATGCCTTTTGAAGTTTTTTAATAAATAACTAGATTTTTCTTCTAATATGTTAGAGAAATATATCCTTTACCTTCAAAATATTTCAAATAAATAATATATTCTTTAAGATTTTTCAAAAAATAGTCAAAATTTTAATTAAACATTTAATAACTTCGTCATTTATTAAGATAATTTCACGAAACCTTTTTTTCGTGTGGAACAATATTACCCAAGATCTGCACGAAGATTGACAAAATTACGGATTTAAAAAAAATTGTGTTTTTCGTCTAATACCCTTTTTGCGAGAATTGATTCAGCTAAATCAGGGATGGTGAACCAGCGTTGAATGAGTTGAACAGGCTAAGAAACCTGTCCAGCGATAACTAAAAAGTAAAAAATAAATAAAAAATCTTTTTTAAGAATAAGCTTTTATTTAAACGATCTAAAAAGAATAAAATAAACTTTTCCTTCGAAACTTATTTTACTGTCAACTTATAACGTCATTATACAATTTATATGATATAAAAGCTTGTCGCGAGATTTACCTGTGTAGATAAACAAGTAAAATAAATAACTTGACCTCAATGATTTTAATTTTTAAAAATTCAAACTAAGTAAATACGAGTACTTAAATCTCGCGACAAGCTTTTATATCATATAAATTGTATAATGGCGTTATAAGTTGACAGTAAAATAAGTTTCGAAGGAAAAGTTTATTTTATTCTTTTTAGATCGTTTAAATAAAAGCTTGTTCTTAAAAGTTTTTTTTATTTTTATTTATTTTAAAATCAAAATTAAATTTAATTATGTCACATGATCCAAGTGAAAGCGTGACGAAGTATGGAACAACGCTTGAAGGAGTTTTTTTAGATATTTAAATAATTTTGAATTTATAAAGTATATTTACAACCTATTTCACCTACCATAAACCTATTGTTTTCTTCTTATAATACATTTAATTCACAAATAGGATTGTATATTTTTCAAAAAATATTACTTTATGAGTACAGACATATGAACAATTAATTTAATATGACAATACTAATATCCCCTAATGCCTGAAATAATACAAAATCTGAAGTTTTCACCCTTCTATCAATTGAACTTCCACAATCGACTCCAAATAGTGTGCTTTAAAAATTGGCTGGACAAGAAAAATTTAGATAAAATACGGCAAATAAGTGTTTCCTTTCTCAAATTGCTAATCAAACCTTTTCTCCATTATATAGCAATAACCCTGAGTCTCTGAATATTTGAAGAAAAAAATATTACGGAAGTAGTTAAAAATATTATAAATATACTAAATCCTTTGAATGTTGTTAGTGGTCAAATTATCTCAATCCTCAGCATAACATCTTTTTCAATTCTCCCATGTAAAATACATGTCAATAATTTCAAGATAAAAATTTACCAATTCCAATTATAAGGAGTTTATTTAATGAAACAGATCGTGATTTCCAGGACTTAGAATAGCTACAGATGCTTCGAAAAATGAGCAGATTGCATGTATTGCAGGTATCATGGGAAATTCCTCTTTTACTTATAAAATCATCGTCACAATAGCTATTTTTAGAGTTGAGGCTCTGTCTATCTGCCAAGCTTTAGATGATCTGTATGTTTCAAACAACAATCTGCTAATTTTAGTTAATTGCTCTCTGCTCTTCAAAATTACTCTGTCAAGTCGCTTTGTGTTATCTATAAACTAGCTAGTAAGATTTACACATCATCGTATTATAATAATCAGTTAATTCTACTTTGGACTCCGGTACACTCAAATATATTGTGGAATGAACAGGCAGGTAATCTCGCATGATCTGTCACAGAGTCCAATATTTACATTGGCTGGATTGCCTCAGAAGACATCAGTAAAAAATATATCTAGAGAGATTTAAAAAAGCAAAAGATAATTTCTATTTAAGCAAGTATTTTAAAATCCTGAGCAATATTCCAAACATAGGCACCATCTCTAAGTGGACACAAAATAGAAAAGAAATCCTGTGTACTCGAATCTTCAGTAAAATGATCAGCACTTCAGGTCTTCTACAAAAATCCAATTTATTAGGCAACGCAAATTGCAGTTAGGATTCGAACCCACGACCTTTGGATTAGAAGTTCAATGCGCTATCCATGACGCTACAGAGGCACAACAAATGATTTTCCTTTTGATATAGGATGTTGGACTATCATATTTGTTTGTTACTATTTATTCATGGAACTAGTTTGATATCAAGGGGCAAGGCACCAAACGCAGCTTGGCGCGATACCTAATAACGCCAAGCAGCGCATGTTGTTGCAATGAAATTAAAGTTGGCTGCCTAGCGGTAAGACTCGTCAAGAAAATAATTTGAAAGAACTGTTTTGAAATACATTCAAATCTATTTTAAATGAAGGATATTGGAAGAAATTGAAACTAACCAAGATCAATAAATAATGAATGTCAATAAAATTTTAAAAAATCATATTTACTAATAGTAATATTATGCAGTATACAATAATCTTATAATATACTTTTATAGTAATCATTATATATAATATTCATATTACATAAAAAAATAATAATTATTATATATTCAGAAAAAAATTAAATTTAATAATAATTTTTTATATAATTTAATAGTCTTTATAAAAAAGAATAATCTTAGTATTGTAATATAAGAATCGTACATATATAAGGATACTTATTTAACATAAATAAATAACAAAATAATAATTATAAATAAATAAGATAATAATTATAACGAAATAACATAATTATAAAATTATTACAAATAAAACGAATATTATATAATTATTACACATAACTGTATTTTAAAATATATTTATAAATAATAAAATGATGTATTTTAAAATTGATAATGAATACCAATTAAAAAGTACTGAAAACTTGCTATGCTCTAAAAATGCAAATTTCTTCAAAGAATTTCATCGAGCAAGAAACGTCACACAAAAAAAACATTTTAAAAAAGTAAAATAAACGATTTATAGCAATAATTAAAAATACAACACGTATTCTTTTTTCAAAAAAATATCCTAGTACTCACTAATGATATTAGAAATATCCATACTCGTAAATAAAATTAAATAAAACAGAAGACTAAAATAATAGTTTGATTCGTAATTGCAATGAAAATGGTTAAATTGTACAAGAAATCGAATTTTAATCGTCTGAAGTGAATAATAGGATTACTGCAGGAAAAAAACAATAAAAATTAGTTCTAATATACGTTATCTCCATAGTAACCACATCAACACATATAAAAATACAAAGGTAAATTGAAATGTTATCGCCCATCTTGGCGAACATAAACAACTTGGCGCCTGCCCCATGAAATCAAACTAGCACCATATGTATATGCATATGACAGAATCGCAATATTAAGTGGCCAAATACAAAGCGATTTTCCATTTCTTTCCCTACATATGGTGGTGGAATATAATTTATACATATATGTGTGTTAGTTTCTTTTTATTCATTCCTAAATCACATTCTCAGAAATTAAGCCTTACCAGCTAAGATTCGAATCCACGACCTTTGGATTAGAATTTAAACGCGCTATCCATTGAGCTACAGTGACACAATGAGCGATTTTCCTTTTAATATAGAGTATTGGACAATCATTTTTGTTTGTTACTCTTTATTCATTATTTAAGTTTTGATATGATATTTGAAAAAAAACTGTATTATCATCGAGTATTATTCACTACAAGCTTAAAAAAGTAGAAAATTTTTCATCTATACACATACTCTGACTCCCATTGACACTGACATAATTCACTTATAAATGTATCTTAACTTCATAATATTGTTGGTATTTAATTTATCAATATTGAATTAAAGTAAAACAAGTTTAATAATTTCTAGTGTCTCTCATGTAGACATGTCATGTGCAAAATTTAATAATTATCTTGATAGTTCGCAAGGTTTATAATTCAAGTGGTATTACAGCTTTAGTACATTATTATTGTATGAAGGGGGCGATGAAAAAATTATTTTTAAAAATTGTATCGCACATATTGAAAGTTCGATTGATTTTTCTAGTTACTTCATGAAACACCTAGTTATTCTATGAAATAACTGAATTCACACTTTAACAATGACACACATACACACGTATATATATATAGTGATATTGGGGGAACTATAAGAGAAGATAATTTGAAATATGTCTAGAAATCAAATAGGCATAAAAAATCAAACCTCAGTTCAATTATTAAAATTAAATTTATAAAGTGTACTTACAAATAAGGCAATTCTAGACTTTTAGAAACAGTAAATATTTTTTAAATCTATAATTTTTTAAATTTAATTCACAAAGTTTAAACGCATTCATTAAGAACCACAATATGTAATGATTCCAGAAATTAAACCGCTGGTCTACGAATTGTTGAAATGTTTTCTATATTTGGCGTTTTATCGCTAATTCAATGATGTTTCAGAAAAATGGTAAGAATGAAAACATGTGTCATAATTGGATTACGTATATTATAAAGATTTTGAATTCAGATTAAATGTCGATTTTGGACAGTTCTCAAAATCAGAAAATTTATGAATAATGAAATTTCGAACCTCAAGTAGTTTTTTACATTGG
Organism: Trichonephila clavata; assembly: GCA_019973975.1. NCBI lineage: Eukaryota > Metazoa > Arthropoda > Arachnida > Araneae > Nephilidae > Trichonephila > Trichonephila clavata. The sequence continues at coordinate 6,670 of BMAO01026793.1, read as the reverse complement.
TTACAAAAATAGGCGAAGGAGTTATTCGAGGTAATCGGTTACAACTTTGTAACCAGCACAGAGACATATTTTACACTTAGGAAGGAGACGTTGCCCTCCCGACGGTAGTTTGGAAGTCATCAAAAGTCATCAAGAACTTTGCTTCTTTGTTCATGTTTAGGTTATATATATATTCCCAATTCACACATGCAGAACTATTCCCAATTCTTTTTTAAAATGCTTTAGTGGGTTAAAACAGAAAAAATATAAGTATTGAATTTGAAAATTCAGTACTTTGATATGAACTACATGCTTTATGACTTGTGTGGTAAACCCGACCATGGGTCCCTTACGGAATATGGCAACCCCTTAGAATAGTTTTGAGAATCTGGTCTGGCGGACGCAGAGCGATGTAAACACACGAAACCGATGTGTGGCGAGCACCGCAATAAATTAATATAGTATGATAAATGTTGCCTCTTTTCACCATAGTGGTGACCCGGTATATTCAAGCAAAACCTTTACCTTGTGAATAGCAGTTCACAAAATCGATGGTGATAAAAAAAAACATCGTCATTCAACTAAATTTTGTATAAGGACTCAATTCCTTTGTCTATGGATCCGAACATCCTTGGTTTCGATTTCGGGTGTGGCTCTCATCTTCAACTGCAAATGTATCACAGATAAGTGGATTTTTTTTTCTCTGTTTCATTTTTCTGTGCTTTTAATTTAACTTGAAATTGTTTTATCAATTTAAATATTTTATTTTATTTTTTTTCATATTTAATGCTAAAATTACTTGATTGCATGTAATAATTTCGGATGAAATAAAATTCTTGTGATACAAGTTTTAAAAAAAAAATACCATGTGTACTATCGATGAAAATGCCAAATTCTAAATTAAATATATTACTGGTTATTATCTAGTGCTTTTATTATTGAACGTACGTCTATTCATTGTTTATTTAGCAATTTGTTCTAAAACCTTGCACAATGTTTGTAAGTAATGCTAAATACTTCAGTATATAATATATCCGATCCACCTTAGTGGTTTGTTATGCGAGTACATCTGCTTTAGCAACTTCAAACCACAACTCAGAGTTCTAACTGCTACAATTACATTGCAGCTCATCTCCTCCTGACACCGTCTTTAGTTCGCATGTCCTCATGCACCCAAGAGATGCCACTTCGATCCCTACGCGGGAGAAATAAAACGAACTCATAAATCGTTCAGGGACCGTCCCAGCAGGAGATTCTGGAACTTCTTCGTGGTGAATTAGGCTCAGTACCTGAACCATCGTTATGCAATACGAAACGGCGCCAGAATCTTGAATGTTGATGATAAACGATGAGACGAGTTATTTCTGCAAAGGCTTGCTGTCTTCTTGTTCAAACATTAGCTTGCCGTTTCTGGACTACTAGATAAAGACCGCCGACATTGCGACAGAATTTTCGAAGTCTCGCCATCCTCATTGAAACTTTTCTGTTCTAAAAGAACAATCGGCTAATCTACTGTTTCGTGATATTGAAAAATAACCAAAGAATTGATCGTCTTCTAATCTCTCGTGGTCACTCTCCATACAATGTCGGAATAAAATTCTTGAAAGAAGTATCAAAAGGATTGATTTGTTGGTTTCTACAGGCGTTTCGAAAACAGAGAAAATTTATTCAACCATGCACATGGCAGGAACGAAGCCAGCAAAGAATAATGGCGAATTTACTTTGCCCAAGGAATCACGTCGCCCATTCCAGACCGGACAACAAATATCTGCTTTTCGTCGACAATGTATTCTGGATGTGTCTTAGAATTCCTGCTAATGCCCACGCAAAGAAATGCTCACAACAAACCTTGCCACACCATCCTCAATTAATGTATATGGGTGAAAACAGTAATCGAACTTTAATTCGCATAAAGAGACGGCGTGACTATTGTAGATAAGTACAATTCAGTATCTAGCTATTTTGAATTGAAAGCTGATCCTGTAGACATAAATGTCTTCAGGATACTAAACAAAATTACAACCACTGTACCATTTTAGTGCATGCTAATCTCCACTCTGTTCAAATTTCATTTCTAAAGATACACCGAACTTTAAAGAATTCCCATCAAAACTGACTCAATCTAAATCAACCAGTGGAACATAAAATTGTCTCTATATAATAACAAAAGAACCCTCCCAGTAGCAAAACCCTGAAGCTGGCAACAGATCGCCTAAAAACTGCAAAACAGATTCTACCATGATGCAATCTGGGGAGGTTTAAGACCTTCAAAAGTGAATTAGCAGCCTCTACTCATATGGTTCTAAGAGCGTAATTTATTGGAGACTGTTGAAGGATTATAGACAAGTTAAATCTTCAGAACATTAAAAGATAAATACCCTATCCTTGTATTGCTTGACTTTACAGCTGAATTACAGCCCAAAAGTTTTAGAATGAACGGTAAAGTCACCCTATTCACCCCAGAGATATAGGTATAAAACGGCAATTCCAGAACGTTTGGTTTATTTGAAAGCTAATTAAATGCAATTTGATTGTGTAACGTATCTGCAATGTTTCAACGTCTTATAGATAGCCACCGTGGCTAATTTGAATTTATACTTTGTCAGATGACATTTTAATTGCATTCTAAAACTTTAGAACCATCATCAATAACATTTTAAAACCTATTGTAAATTATTGGTCTTATGCATTAATGTATCAAATGGTATTTGGTATCATCAATAGACTTTAGGCTTCGACCATTGAAAATGGAATTAAACCTTCTATTTGATAAAGTAAAATGTATTCTAAGATATCAAACAAATTACGATACTACAATTGCAGATTTTGGGCATGAATTTTTAGATGTTTTACCAAAAGCTTACATATATTGCTCCCATTGATAGTTTCTAGAAGGAGAAAGCTACAAATCAAAAGAAATTCATTCTAGTAACAAATCATCCGAAACTATTAAAAGGAATGAAAACGCAGAACAAGTTTTCAGAAGCGAAAATGGTGGCAGAAGCTACCCTTTAAGTCATCCTATTCAAACAACAATGGCGGTGATGTCGGATGTTGAGGCACTTTATCCTAATTATCGCTTAGGAAATGGGAACCAATAGCTTCTTCATAAGGAAATGAAGCAAAGCCACAAAAGGACGGCGACAGGAAACTATTAATTTATCTGATATATAGCCCAAGCATAAGAAGGCAGAAACTTTGCCAACTAAAACTGACCAAAGCCCTAATTTATGCTTTAAACAAACTAAATAAATGTTCTCCTGACAACTACGCCACTTAGATTTAATTTCCCAATATTCTACCACTGGGATATCTGGTATGCAAGGTTCCAGAAATTATAGTTGTTGATGCTCTTCAAGAATGAATGATTCCACACACCCCAAATTTAAATTTTAAAGAATTTGCATTAGCATTGAAATGATCCAAGTTCAAAAATTCTGCAGACAATGAACTATCTCTAAATTAGAGCTAAAGCCATGCCAAGATTGCTATTTGTTTTAAGAGTATTCTAACAGGAGTTCCACGTCCTTTGTCCCTGCACGTTCTGAAGAACAATATTCATCCATCTTCATCTACACATCCAGGGATAGCTCTACAAAACTCATCTGTTCTCACATGTAACAAAAGAAAAGCCAACAGCAGTCATCCGTGTTGTGAATCGTGTCAAAGCCTGAAAACCACCAAAGGCACAAACACCTTCAGGAACGTTCTCTTCTTGACGCCAGATCATCACATATCTCATAGATAATAGGTTCCTTTGCCAGCCTAATCTGAAGGTCACGTTATCTACTATAATCGACCTCCGCTTCCTAGACATGAAGCAACTTTCTATTCCAGACATGCAAGCAAAACCATTTTGTCATGCAATTTTGAGACACTTGGATCTCTGCTCTTGGCTGCCCATCTATAATCACTTGATCATGAACCTGGATGCGTTCATCAATGTATTGAATTTACTCGCATGCTGGGAACACAAAAGATCAAAATTACAATGATACTCATCCAATTTCAAACAATGGTGAACGGTTCCGATATCTGAATCAGCCATTGTGGTGCTCTACAGATCGACAGATGAATAAAATTGTCCCTGCTTTACCACTCTTCTCCTTTGCAATAGAATAGCAGCCAAAGAAGATCTGCAATCTCTTGTGCTGAAATTGCTATGCACAAACCTACGTCTTCCTAGTGACATGACAGATATATCAAACATTCCTTTTGTGGAGATAATAATTTCATCACTATCTCGTCACAGAATGCAAATAAAACTGTTGCAACATCTGCTCACTGCACTGATCGATTCTGCATTCATCCTTCACTAAAATCATCATCCACATCTTTTGGGACCGATCGCAACTACCTTTATGTCAACTGTATATCGATCATAAAGTTCTGTCCAGAACAGACAACCATCACCATTGATTGCCAATGGTCGAAATGTAAAGTTTCTCTAGATCGCGTCATACATCTTCCTAGAAACTGTGTGTGAAACCCACCTTCAGTGAGCAAAAGTGAAAGATGATAAAATATCTACCAACAAAACAATATACCACAAAATCAGGAAGACATGTACATTTTCCAAAAACTAGTCACTATGTTATATAATTTTTCTCAGAAGAACTTTCAGTTAAATGTTCTTTTGTAGATCATATTTTGTGGTTATCTATTTACATGTTCTATTTTTCTGTATATATTATATCTAAATTGTTAGTGTATTTCTACCAGCAATACCTTCAAAAGAAAAAGGGAAAAGAAAGAAAATAATGTTTATAAAATTTAAATCCGTCTCCTCAGTTGTTACCAGTCACTGAGGATATCCGCGGGTAAACCTTGACCATGGGTCCCTTTACGTATCATGGCAACCCTTGTATTAGTTTGAGAATCTGTCTATGGACGTACAGCGATGTAACACACGAACTGATGTGCTGAGCACCACACAAATTAATATAGTATGAGAAATGCTCCTCTTTCACCATAATACTTGGTATGTAACTCCTATCTCTAGCATCTATTAATATTATTAATTCTGATTGATTTGATGTTAAATCTTACTTGATAACATTTTTCCTTAATGTTTTGGAAAGCATTTGTTACTATTGTAACTTCCTTTAAGGATTGTGAGGTTAAATTAAACAAAATTTGAATTCATTTGTAAAAATTAATTTATTCTTTGCATTTCACTTCATTTTCAATTTTGCATGAAATTAAGTAATGGATATGTAAGTAATGGGTATATTCATCACATTCTTTTCAAAATGCAAAGTAAATTTATTATTATTGTTTTTATTCATTTGTAATTTTATTATTAACTAAAATGAGGTTTTCACATCTATTTCAAAAATAGTTTTAAGTATTTGTATTAAATTATGATAATTTTGGTAATACGCATTTTGTATTTTCCACTACATTGCTCTGTGTTATGATAATAATTGAAGGAAAATTTTTCCCAAATCACAGTGAATTTAATCTTTATAGTTTTGTCATCTATCAAGAGATTCTGTTTTATTAAAATCGTTGGCCTTTGTTTTATGGAGTAGCTATTTGTTTTCTGTTTTTATTTTTCCTGAATTTGCAAGAGCAGCCATGTAAATCTTAACATTTCCTATTTTAGTGATACATTGAATACTTCTACCATAGTCTCAAAGCATTTTGTAGTTTTTCTGCACAGAAAATCCTATTTAAATATATGATAATGTTTTCTACTAATTTTAATTTGGATATTGAACGCCTTAACTATACAAACTCTCATGAAGCAAAAGGGCTCCTGAGGGTGTGAAATGGTAAAATTCTATGAATTTCCTTAAATCGAAATTTTTAAATCTCAAAACAGTATGATATACTGCTCTTTGAGTAAATGTGTTTATGAATTCATAAAGTTTAGAAATTGATAAGATTATATCCTATAAAAATATTTAATGTCTTTTGCAGCCAGCAGCATTCTGTATTTCATCCGAACTTTATGCTGGTTCTCTAGAATAAAATAAAATTAAATTTGATGATTTTGAAAAATTTATGGTTGCATTCAGAATTTTGCATCATAGAAGGATTGAACAGAAAACCTTTAATGATAACTTGTACCATGTAACTTGATGCAGCAAAAGGTTTTGTTTCTTTATTCAGGAATATAGTTGAGTCTGATTCCATCAAGTGCAAAGTCCCTACTGCTCTATGTCTACTCTAGTATCTCTTCATTTTCATGTATGACTATTTGAATTGCGGTGATATAAATGAAGCATTTTAAATGGCTTAGTTACAAATGACAAAACCACGCCATTTATGAAAATTCCAAAATACAGCTGACATAAATAATCATTAAAGAGGTTAATATTCTTTAGAGGCATAATTGTTTTAATTTGATAACCTATACATAGCTTTATACATTAAATTCCTCTTGTATTTACAAAATGTACAAGTTAATTGCCTTTGGTACAATATGCTCTTCTGTTACAGGATCCTTGAACTCAAGTATTCTAAAAATGGCTTGGTCTTTAATCACCACTCTGTCACGACCTTTGGTTGCTGAATATTAGTAGGTTACTAGTTCTATTGGATTTTAATGGACTGAGGTAGTTTCAAAGATGAAGCCTGACAAATTGTAATTTTGTAAAATGGTAAATTGTTACGATATGCATTCATATGTTCATCATTGATATATTTCTAACAGCAATACAATCCAGATCTGGCAGCGCTACCA
>BMAO01026792.1:0-54247 GCA_019973975.1 Trichonephila clavata | reverse complement strand
ATTTTTTCTTGAAAAATATTTTATTACTATTATTACTTAAATGTTTAAGTATATTGTTATAAATATTTTTTTTCTTATCTTAAAATATATGCACAATAGGATTATAAACTTTTGGGAAGTATAAGATAAATATACAACTAAGCAAGTTTGAGGCCTTAAATAAATCATACGAAAATTACTATTTGGTGAAAAGTTAACTGTTCACTATTAAATTTTTTCTTTCCTGCCTATTCAAGTAAAATTTATTTAATATTTGTTGACAATTGCAAATATTAATAGTAATAGTAAAAAATAAAGTTATTAAAAGAAATTCTCAAGTAAAAATATGCACATCACAAAGAAGATTTATATCACTTTATTTAATTATATTGCAATTGCACAGTCATAAGAAATAGTGAATTAGTACAATTCTAAAATATATATAACTTTCTGAAAATTAACAGATATAAAGACTAGAAAAGAAACACAGATATTTAAGCAAAGCATTTAAATGATGTAAAAAATTGAGCTATTATAAATCATGTACGCATATATAAAACATAAACATATGAGCAGAAATTTTTGACTATACTTCATTACTTCCTCACACAGATATACTTTTTCAAAATACATAATGATCAGTTCATCATAATTTTTTAAAAAAAATTAAATCTTCCAATGAAAATGGATAATTAAATTTAGCATCACAATACAGAAATTTTTTACTTAAATAAGAATGCATTTTTCAATATATATAAATTACATACACATAATATAATAACAGAACTCTTTACTCAGCACAACTACAGAGTTGGCTGCATAACGTTAAATAAAATGCTTGTATGTTTTTTAACATTAAAATTAATAACTGAAAACACCGATAACTGATATGTAATTTTTAAAGATAAATGCTTTTTTCAGAAATACTTTTAAAATATTCATATTTACAAATCAAATTCAAAAAATAAAATTTTTAAACAGCAATATACGTTTTAAAAGATAAAATTGAATATGAATTATTTCCGAAACACTTATAAGTATTTACGACTAATGTGTTAAAGAGAGAAAGTTCATAAAAATTATTTATATGAAACTTTCTATTGCACATGAAGACAGAAAGAATTGATAAACATACACTTATATATAAAATGTTTCGTACATACAAACATTATCATGCAGGCAAAAGTTAAAAACACATAGCACAAAATACATAGACTGAATATGTAAAAGTGAAGCACAACACTTACATACAAAATATAGAAATATCATTCAGTTAAAAGTATCCTATATGCAATACATTAATATATACTTAAAAAAAATGTAAAATATTTGAAATTTTAACAATTTTTAAATGACAAACTTACCCATACAAAAACATAGAAGTATTATTCAAAGTTAAGAGTGTCCTATATGCAAATTATTAGGATATGGCACTTAAAAAAATGGAAAATATAATTTTAATTTAACAACATTTTTATAACACAATCTTTTATCAACATATACACATTAATCAAAGCAAATACAACAATTATAAATTTTATGCAATATTGCACATCATCAAAAACATTTGACTATAAATTGAAATGAGAATTCTTTGGCTTTAAGCAAAACAACATATATAGAATTAAAAGTGAATTAAACATTTATTAGGATACAGAAATATAAATAGTGTAAAGGAAGGACTAATTACAGATATTTGACATAATGATATTTTTGTAGTTTTATACAAAATGAAATCACAGTTAATAAGTTATAAGTATCACTTTAAGAAAAAAAAAAATCAAGAATGAGTTTTAAATAAAATAGCTGGAATATATATTTGTATGTATATATGTATATATTTGAATGAATGGAAATGCTTGAAATGAAATAAAATCCTTTATTAATATGAATGAACAGCAAGAAGCACTGCATAATAATAATTAATGTTAAACACTTTAAATTAAATAAAAAAACTTGAGTTTATTTTCAAAAGGCAAATATCAAGTGTTATATAATTACATATATTCAATTGTGTGAAACATTTAAGAGTACCAAGGAAATAATATTTGAAGTCTGAAAAAACAGCACCATTTAAAATTGATTTAAAAGAAATAATAGAGGATTATAAAAGTATGTATCTATTTCCACTTTTTAAACTTGCATTCCTACAGTTTATTACATAAACACAGAAAAATAATCATTTCATTTTTAATAACAATATGAAATTAAATGAATAAAAATTGCATTTTCCTACTAAAATGATCATTGTATTTGAATGTGAAATATTTTCATAGAAAAAAGTCAAAATAAAGTAATGATTGTGACGAGAACTTTCTGCTAATATGGAATAGATACATACAATTACACAATATCATTTTAACAACATATGTTGCTTGAAAAAAATGGGGACAATATCTTAAATGAAAAATAACTGCCTCCTGAGAACAAACAATATTTAATAAATAGTATTACAAATATTTAGAATGATTTCTTTTTTATAGTATAGTTAAACAACCCAGTAATGTAGTACAAATTTTGTAATACTCTACAAAATAAGCAAATTTACTCAAATTCTAATTTCCCCAATATTTGAAAATTAGGAATAATAATTAATTTAATTTGAATATGCTCAAAAATCATAATTATAAAATTTGAAATTATTATTATTATTTTTAACTGCTGAAACATATACTGGGATTTAATATTTCTTTAACAAAAATGAGGGTTAAGGTGAACTGAGATTACAATGATTTAAGTAAAAATAACGCAAACATTATTATTGAATATTCCAGCTACTTTTTCAACTTTAAAAGAAAAACTGCAATTACTTTCCTCATAGTTATAATGACAAAACACACATGAGATTCTTCATGAATTCAAAAGATAATAATGAGCAACTTAAAGAATAAATAAAACCAATGAACACACTTTACAAAATATTCTTTGGAACAGGAGTTAGAGAGACAAGTCCTTTTCTTATAAATATTTAAAATACATGTAATTTGAGCAATAAATACATGAGTGACTTCAAATAACATAAATAAAAGGATTAAAAATATATGTAAGTAGAAAAGTTATCAAAACATTTAATTATAGAGTTTTATAGTTCTAACATCAAACTCGTTTTAAATATAGACATATGATTGTATTAAAGTAGTTTAAAACAGACAAATAATTAATAGTTTTATTGAAATGTTTGAAATAATGGATGAGAGTATTCAGGCAGACTGAAAATATTACAAATAATAAGAAACAAGCTGTAAGACAAAAACAAATTTAAATATCCAGACTTGTTTTAATTTATAGTTCCTTTTCACAGTATGCTTTTAGTAAAAAAAAAGTTTATTTAAAAAATCCCATAAAATGTTGATGTAATTTTTGAAATAACTTTTCTTAAAATCAGTGGAAAAACTCAATTTGTAAATTATCATATTCAAAATTCACTGTAATATCAAACAGAAAAATGTTACTCATATTTTACAAAAATATGATAGGAGAAATTATAGAATATATTCTTGAATTTAAATATTTATACAAATTATCTGTTGATTAAATAATATTTTGTCAAATATTTTTCAAACTCTTCTTCATTCTCATTGATCTTCTATACATAAACTAGTATAAGATTAATTCTTCTATTTCTTAAAACAGAATTCCATCAAAAACAACAGTCTTATTTCAATAAGAAAAGCATAATGCACAAGTTTTTGAGCTTTTATGGAAATGTTTTGAGATTTGAACTATTACATGGAAATAAAAGCGTTTGAATAATTTCAAAGCACAAACTTACTGAAAAATAAAAGTAATAAATTCTTACTTTAAACACATAAAAAATATAAAAATTAATCTTGATTTGTAGTAAAACACAAAATAAAAATGCTGATGAATAAAATAGAAAAATAAATTTGACTACTGAGCTTTGAGCATTTTTATCGTACAAAATTAATTCTACTATGTAGAAGAGGTAGGACTAGTACAGAAGTTTTAACTAGTTTATGATAAAAAGTAACACACAAACACATTTAAGAAACACAACCAATTATACCAACAATCAGGCAAAAATTCACTTTCACTGAATAAATGCTTCATAAGTAGTTTTATAGTTTAGTCTCTTTTTTACTTCGTAAGAATATAGATAAAAGTTAAAGAAACACATACTACCAGCTCCTAGTTAAAATTTGGCTGTTATGTAAATCACACTTATTATGACATCTATAAATCCATAAGCAAGTAAAAAAGAAAGTTCTATATACTTAAAAAATAAAACATATATTAAAAATATGATTATGTACAGTTGTGACACATTTCCAACAGCTGCAAAGTGTACATTTTATAATTAATATAAAATTAATTCAAAAGTCAACACTTTTGATCAAATATAAAGAATGAGAATTACTTTTAAAAAGTAAGTAGTAAGATTTTAAAAATAAAGCATTTGTTACTAAAATTAGAAAGAATTAAAATGATCATGGTAGAAAAGAATATTTGCATTTAAAATCATATCAGAAGGGGGAGGGGAATTCATGCTGTTTTTGTTACAATAAAAAATTAAACCAAAAACAGCATACAACATGAAATTATATAAATACTTAGATATAAATATATTCAGAAGTTTACATATCTGTAAAATAATGATAATACAAGTGAAATAAATAAACAGAATACACTGATTGTATAAGATTAAAGTATAAAAGCTTGCCATTTTGTAGATTATTTGTTTAAAAAAAAAACTGGATAAAGTTAAAAATATATATATATTTTTTCATTTATGAAATTTTAAATTAATTTAGGTTAGGTTTAAGATAAAAAAATCTTACATTAAAAACTTAAAATTTCAGAATGGAATAGAAAAAAAAAATCCCTTAATTTTCCCCTCCCCCATTTACGTACAAACATTGCATTAAAGTAGAAACTTTTTTATTGTATAAATATAATAGCTAATTTTTATGATTTTATACGCAAACTTTTATACTGTATTTCAAAATTTTTTTAAAAAATTAAATTTTATTTAAAATTTCTAATTTTGAAAATATTTTTTATTTTAAAAGTTACATTTCCCCTTGATTTAAATAACTGTATAGTTTTCAAAACATAATCCAACCCAAAATATTATAAAAACAGAAACATAATGATACTTAACAATATATATAAAATGTATTATTCATAGCAAAATTAAAGTTAAGACAATGGAATAAAACATTCTGTAATTACAAACTTTGAATGAAAAATGACAAATTAAGTTCAATTGCAATTAATTTCAATTATTTAATTTCACTGGCAATTTTAGTAATAATAATAATGTTCTATTTATTTTAAAGTTACTATGGGTAAATATTTTATATTTTACTATTTTAGGAAATAATTAAAAGCTAGATAATTTCATAACTTATAATAAAATTATGAACATACAAATCCAGTCATATCTATTGCATAATTTAATAAAGGTTTAATAACATTTACGAGAAGAATCAGGGTATTTTTCTTTCAATTCAACTTTAAATTGGCGAAACAAAATGCGATTACGGTCCTGATCAATTTCTTTATCTTTGTGAAATGAATTGGGTGTCTTGAGACCCCGATGAACAATGAAAGCATTATTTAAAACAGAAAATTTATACCCAGCAACATGGAGCTCACAAACCTAAAAAAGAAAAGAAATTTAAAATTGTATTACTATCACAGAACATTTATTTCCCTTAAAATAATAAATATTAAAAATCCAAATAATTTCATTAATATTAATAAATAATCACATAAATTTATAAAAATACTTTATATGAAAATATAAGCAGTTTACAGATAATATTTGATTACAAGAACAGAAAAAATATTTTAGACTGTAAGGCTACTCCTGCCAGTTTTTAATGTAAAGCTTGCATCACAAATTATATCATCTATGTAACAATTATTTAAGTTTCCCTGAAACAATTTTTTGTTTGTTTGTTAATTTACAAGTAATAAAATATTATTTCTTCATTTTCTTCAAGTATTAATACTGCTGAAAAATAAGGTACCTTCTTTGTAATATGACATTTATTTTTTATTCAATTTTACATAAATGTAATCAGTGGTGCACACAGGAATTTTTCAAGGGGGGGGGGGAGGAGGGTCCAGGGTTGAAAGTCCAAAATTCTTGTATCATGCTCCAATACGCTGCCCAACATATTCTTTTGATTTTGTCGATTTTCGGGAACAAAAAAAAACAGTAAAAAATTAATTATTGAATAAATGATTAGAATTAATTATTAAAATTAATTATCAATAAATAATTAAATTTTAAGTACTACATACATAGGATTATAATCAATAAAAAAAAATCAAGGGCTTTGGAGGGGAATCTGAATTTAGGGACCCCTGCCCTTTGTTGCACCACTGAATATAGTACAATCTTACACCAAAAATAAATTTGAGTTGATAGTGATAAATTTAAAATATTTTGACTATCAAAAGATAAATAATGAATAAATTTATGAATCAAATTCATATCTAACCTTGTAAATGTTTGTTCAGTTAAAAAAAATTAAACAACAATTTATTTTAAAGAAAATTAAAGTTGCAATACAAAATTCTCACCTGACTAATTCGATTAAAACCATACTGTCGAAATCTCTCATCATATAGAGGAACATTGTTTCGTCCAATATAGAATGGTTCCCAAGGATCCCTCCATAGGACTTCAAAAAGAACATCCAATTTCTTTGAAGGTGGTTCTTTCTGCCATGCTTCATAATCAGTATGTTTCTGACATTTCCAACAAAGTTCAAAATAAAATGGTCTAGCTTCCATTGCTTCAACCTGCTGAAGCAAAGCAGATTTGGTTCTAGGTATGGCACCATCTTCTTTCACCTCAAAAGCTGGTACAACATATACAGTTTTATCATCTTTGTTAGATTCAGAAAAAAGTTTTTTCTCTTTGGAAAATTGTAAAAATTCACTATGTAAGTTCTCACTTGGCACCATATCAATATCTATCATGAAAACAAAATCTGTAAGCGCACTTCTTCTAGCTACATTTCTTAACAAGTTATTTGGATATGCTACACCTAATGCATAATTCTTGCCTAAGCTAATTTTTTGAAGGTTATCGGTTAAAAAATCACAGGAGTTTACATTAGGATAAGATGAAGGTAGAGCATTGTTTGTAGGTCCATTCAAAGGATAAACTAGGTGGAAGCTTGTATTGTACCTAATGTTTTGATAGCACCGCCTTAAATGTAAAATAGTTTCAACTGCCAATGGAACATCTTCTGTTAAACTGAAAACTGCTACTGAAATAGGTCCCTGCCATGCGGATGAAAGCATATCTAAGTTATGTAGACCATTAATAGTTGTTTGAGTAGCCAGAGTGAGATCTTGTTTTACATGGTTACGATTTTTCATCAATTCCCCTGTTATGAGATAATTTATGATGTGGAATTCACCTGATGAATCTAACACACTGCTTTGGTGAATTGAGCGCATCATGTTAGCCCTATCTTTTTGGATTTCAGTTTCATGGTAAACACGAGCACTTGATTCCCACCCTCTGGAAGTTGCATCTCTTTGATGACGTTGATTTTTGCGTGCTTCAAGTCTACTCAGCAAGGTCATATGAATAACCTGAGAAGTGACATTAAATGAATTTTTAAAAAATCAGTAGCAAACATATTTCTTACAAGTATTTTAACTTGTAAATTTAAATTAGATAAAAAAATTATTTTTAAAAATAAAAAGTTTATTTCTCAATTTTACACATCATCATTGAGTAATTTACTGTATTCTATATTTATTAATTTTTTTAAAAAAAAGTTTCTTCCTAAAAAATGTGAATAAATAGCTTTATATTGAGCACCTCTTTAGGCTGTTACAACATCATAACAGATTGACAGATATAGTAATAACCTTTTATGAGTTCCCCATGTATTGAAATGCATGATATTCTAAATAGTTAGCAACCCCCCCCCCCAATTTTAAACATTATCTTTGTACTATTTCTGAATTTATATACATTAAGCTTAAAAAACAAAATTCCTATCAGCAATATTGGTGTTTAATTTTTCATCACCAAAGAAATGAAATCATAGGTAAATGATAACTACCTTTTTAAGAATTGAAAGAAGAGTTTCTTGGGGTATTTTAACTATGAATATGCTATACTAATTACAGCAATATGAAAAATTTATTATATTTGTATATTTCCAATAAGGTAGTGCTGAAGAAAAGTGACACATATTTAATGCTATATTTAACTTTAATTTAACTTTAGAAACAATTATTTAATAAACATACCTGAAGAATGGCAATAGTTATAACTAAAAATATAACTGCCTTCTTCCACAGCGCCTGTATCATCTTGTTCATTGAGAGATGCATTTAAATGCTGTTAAACACTAAAAGGTCTTTCTTCCAAATGGATCATCAATATAGTCCTGAAAAACAGAATCATAGAATGACTAATATTTCAGAAATTTGATATTTAATATCCTTAATTTAGGTTTGGGTCAACTATAAAATTGAACCAACCTAATTTTAATTTTTTAGTAAAATACATAAAAAAATATATGAATATGTAAACAACCAATATTAAAATACATCGTAGGCATATCAATACAAACGCAAATGCTACGGAAGTCCTTCTAAAAATGAATCGGCTTTTAAAACCAATATGAGGAAGGAAACAGTCACATTTATGAGAGCAAATATGGAAATAATTGTGTATTTTGAGATTATTCACAAATCATTTCTCAATTCTAATGAACATCTTTACTGATTTTAATATAGTCACATCTATATATCTTATGAAATTTATTTTCGCAGTTTAGACATAATTTTTTAAATGAACCTAAAATCTGAATTCACAATAAAAAATTATTTTGAATTACATCAAAAAGAATACTGCTTAAAATTATTTTGAGCAATTGGTAGTCTTAAGTACTTGAGCTATAAAGTTTGACTTAAAATGTTAAACAAATAAAGTAACTTAGAAATTTATACACATATCACAATCAAGTAAATTTTCTATAGTTCTGCAAACATAAAATTAATAGAATATAATATGATGAAAGATAAAATAAAACTTTGATAAAACCTACAGGAATCTTAGATTTAACTTTTAATACAGTATATTAGACTTGAAAGAGAAACCACACCAAAATTAATACATACAATTCCAATAAACTAGTGCCACAATTTCATAGTAACCACCACAGCATAACTAGGGGGGGGGGGACCAGTCCCCTGTGCAAGAAAAATTTTTGTGTTTAGTTATATATAAATCCTGTGAATATAATCAGAAAAATTCAAAATATAATCAGGATTCCCTGTGGAAATCTTAAACAAGAAGCCTTCATTTTGATTTAAATAATAGCATAAATAGAGGACTTATCAATTATAGGAAACACAAAGCCAAACATGAAAACATGCCAAATTCTGCTTAAAAATAGTTGTTAAATTATAAACAGTGGACACTGTTTTTAAATATCATGGAAAATACTGATATTATAAAGAAGTGCTGTTATATCATCAATCTTACAATAGTAGTTATATGAATTTTGTAGAATATTTTTCTGTTACACTGACAACTTATTAGTTAAAACAATCATGAGAGAAGCTACTAAGAACACACATGTAAAAAAATATATATGTAATTTTAGCTTTTACCTGTTGTTTACACATAACTAAGTAAAGATGACAAACCTTTTATTACAATTTAACTTTTATTATTGTGCATTACCTACTAAATTTGTTTTATTGGATAATATCCTTAATATTCGTGTTGGCATCATCTCAGAAAAGAGTAACTGATCCACGGTTCCTATAACCAGCAAGTACTATTGATTATGTCCAAGGTTCTGAATGAAACATTCATATATTACATAATAAATTATAATTTTCTTTTGATTATACAAAAAAAAAAATTGCTAACCTTTTGATTCAATATGTTTCTGAAAAACAAAATAAAGACATTTTATATTATTGTTAACTTTTTCCAAATTCCTCCATTTTATTTTATTTTCAAAATTTAGAGCAACCAATAAAATTACATGAATTTGAATGTTAATATAAAATTGTATCCACTTAAAAAATAGAAAAATTTTTAACTAAAATTATCTAACATACAATAAAATGAATGAAAGTGAATGAAAATTAATTATCTGGTTATTGCATATTACACCACTGACCTATTTAACCAATTCAAAAGCTATCGTTAAATACTACAAGTTACGGACTATGTGCGGAAATATTTTTCTACAATTAGCTACATATTATGGCATTTGGTAACATCTTTTCATAAAACGAATAGGTGGACAGTATAATATGCAAGCATCATTTGAAAAATAATATAAATCAATAATGTAATTTTGAGAGAAATTTTAAAACCAACACTTTGTTGGAAAGAATATGAATAATTTCAGTTCAATTTATTATACCTTAAAATTAAATGAATCAGGATATTTCTAGTTGAAAGAAATACAGTAAACACTTACTTTTTTATCACACAGTGAATTAAATTGATACTTAATTCTTCAGTCATTTTATAAAGAGCCTGTTTCCAAAATGACGAGTGCTGGTAACAAAAAGAAATCGATGTAAGACTTCTAATATAACATTTTCAGTATGATATTATCTTACCTTAAAATATACAGACTGAATAAATAATATAAATATAACTGACAACAAAGAATTGTCCATTTGAATATGGAGAAAGAGAAAATGGAAAAATACATTGAACGTATTCATAAATCCTTACAGCAAACTCTCATTTATAAAAAATAGTTTACCTCATTATAATAATTTTATTCAGCAAACTACTGCATCCCCATCACAGTAACCTATACAATTAAATTAAACAAGAGAGATCCCCCCCCCAACAAGAAATGTAATATTCCTCTCAAAATTCTAACGAATCATCTTAAGCAACAGTTATTATTATATTAATTTCAAAAAAATATGTATAGTTTATAACTGAGAATTGAAGATGCTGTATCATTCTTACAAAAAGTACAAAATAAGTCTCATTATTGAATACATCTAAATGACAACAGGTTGAAACCTTCTGTGACAAATGAACCCAATTAAAAAAAGTAACAGAGTTGTTAATGAAAAAACGTACATGGATTGGAAAAAAATATTAATGATCTTAAAAATAACTTTTTTGGTGCTCACTACGCAAAATTCATATGTTAAAATAATGAACCAGAAAAAGTTTTAAGTGTTAATTTAATTGCAATTACTATTGTTTCATATTTTGAACAGAAGGTCTGATATCAATTTGCTTCGAATATGAGAGCTTAATTTTTAAATTGCTAAAAAAAAGATATTGACATTATTGCGATACTACATAAATACCGCAAATTTTCAAATTAAATGAAGAAATGTATTTTATACAGAATGAAAATTTTGAAGATTCTCACCCTAACTTTAAAAGAATATATCAACAAATTTATCTTTCCCAGAATAATTATTATAAAAAGGATTCCACTCATGTACGGGACATATATACATAATGTTATAAACACTTGAAGATTTCACACACACTAACAAGATGGGCATGGTAAATTTCACATAACTTAAATATATATGAAAATAGCTAATTGTTCACAACATAATATTTTAAAATTTAATAAGTGAAAAGTCAACTACATAAATACTTATTCAGTCTTTTGAGGTTATTTAACCTAATTAGAAATAACTTTGAACTGAACGATTACATTAATGAACATAAACTTAACATATATTACATAAAGTCTCAGTAGTAATACGAAAATTGTCCAGTATTTTTGCCAAATTATCAACAAAAAAAAAAAAAGGTTTATTCCATTGTAAATCTTCAGCTTACATTTGTTTTTTTAAAGTGATTTCAAATGTATGGTATGCCAAACTTGAGTGTTTCAAAACTGTATGATTTGGGATGTATGAAAACTATGGGATTTAAATCCAGTCTGAAAAATTGTAGTACATCTTTCTCAGTATATTGATAGTGATTTTTATAAGTATCGTATTTAAATATTAGCATTTCAGCAACTTAAATGCAAACAATTTATATTTCAATCTATGAAAACGCATTTCAATACGAGAAATGCTTTACATGCTGTAAGGTACAACCGAAGAAGTAGAAACAAATTTCGAAGAAAAATAACTATATTTTTGTCTCAAAGTAACACGGAAAAAATTTTAAATTATTATTTTTTAACTTTCATGCTTGTAACAGGTAAACGGTGCTTAACGTTTTTAATTGTGTTATAAGTGTAGGCACAATCAGGTATTTTTCTCTCTCAATGTACAATTGCGTCAAAGCGTTGATTAGTCAAAACATTTCAATAAAAGAAATTTACAGCTTTCTTACAATTATTTAGAATGTTTCTTTTTGAAACCATAACAGAAGGTGGTGAATCAGGGGAATGCCATCCGCAACAAAAAAAAATAAATAAAACATGTAAACAAAGCACTTTCTAAATGATTTTAACATTATAAATGTAGATAGTATACAATTAAGAAATAAATGGTCGATAAATTAATATCATTAGATATGAAAAATTTATTTAAAATTAACAAACAGGCAGTTATTTTTTTATATGCTGAAGATGGAAATAGTTATTTTCTAATGTTACACATGTAGACTGTAACTATGACTGCTTTTCATGTTTTGATTTTGGGAATGTCGTCATTTCGAGTATTTAGATAAACAAACTGTACGATGATATGTTTATTGATGGATGTGTACTTTTGCAAATAATCATTCACTGAATTAATAAATATTTTCTTAAATTTTCATACTATTAAAATACAAAGATTTCACTCGCAATGTATAACGACGGTATGTATTTAAAGGCACTGGGTGCTTTAAAAAATTTAGGAATATTACTTTACCATTGATTATATTACAATGTTGATGTTTTTTTTTAAGTATTATTATACTGTGTGTTTTAATTTACAATTTTATATCTGTACAGTTTTATTGTGTTGAAAGCAGTTTTTTATACTCAGAGTAAACAAAAACTGCACGTAGTTTTAAGAATATTTCACACTAAATTCTGCTTTTGTAAACATTCCATAGTTTATTTAAATGATATTTGGCTTTCCATCAGGTTTAATATCTTCGTAAACAGGGTGTATGTTAATTTAGCCAATAATTAGAATTTTTATTATTTTATAGAGTGAAATGTCTGATTTACAGATAATAAATGTGTGGAATAGACAGCTTCAAAACTTTTTGTTTTTCATGCAGATTATAGAATATAAAGGTTTCAAGTACAATTTTATTCTATGGAGATACAAAGCATTTATAATGCTTAAGATTTGGAAAAGCTAAGAATATATAGGTACTAACATTGTGATATAAAAATGTATGAAAAAATTAAGAAAATGCAGTTCATTTTGCATGTACACTGTAAAACATTTATTCATTGAATTTGATATTAATTACATTAGAAAATTATTCCTAAAGTATTTTATGTATAGACAAATGCATCTGTAAGTGTAACTGTAAGACTGTCTGTAAGTGCATCTGTAGTTATTTTATGTGAGCTCTATATTTTTTAAAAATGCATGTACTTAGTTTGAATAATTAAAAGTAGTATATATGTAAAATATTTTTTTTCTCTCAGAACAAATAGTTATGACTCCTACTAAACGGAGTCGGGACCACACAGCAGTTACAATGGAAAGATTAAAAAGTGCAGAAATGGAACAAAGTAATGTAATTCATGTTGGTGGAGGTGACCATAAAGGAATTGTTATATATAAAGAGCCACCAGCAGGTAAATCAGATTTTTGTAACATTAAAACAGATTATAATATTAAATGCAGACATTAAATTTTTTTTGTGAAAAAAAATTTGTTTAGTTTTAATAATAAATGTATAAATTGTCTTGTAAAATAATTAACTTTACCCACTTATTAATAAAGCTTAAAAGTTTGTTAAAGTTATTAATCACTTACATAAATCAGAATTCTTTAAAGAGTTGTTATGGGATTTTCAAGTGCATGTGTGTAAGTGCATATAAATATAATACTCATGCATACATAAATATATAGTGTTAATATATTGATGGGTAGATATTGATTATTAATAAGCACATTCTGATAACATGAAATCTGTAAAAATGCAGCAATTGATTTGTTATTGTTGAAGTGAAATTGATAACCTGTTCTTATATTTAGGATTGAATAAAAGTAGTGCCATATTTTATTTATTACATATTGATAAAATGTTTTGTATTTAAATCAGTGTGAGCAAAAATTTACCAATGCTAGTTGTTTAAATCTGCATAAAACCATGGTTTATTAAGTATAAATCGAAATTATGTCTTCTTTCATTTTGAATTTTGACGTTATCTTGTTGGAAAATTTGTAGTGGTAATATGACTGTAATTTATAGTTTAAAATTGTTTTTTCTTGGTACAGTCAATTCTCGATAATTCAAACTTTTGATAATACAAACCTCTCAATAATTCAAAATATATGCTCAGTCCCTAGAAAAACTCTTAATTTTTCGAACTAAAACAATTTGTTTTGGTACATTCAATATTTTGAAGTTAAATCTGTGGCTGGTCAGACTACAATGTTGTATAATGCAAAGTTATGTTATAAAACTCTTGACAATTCAAACATTCATTATCATGTGAAGTCTTGTAAAAAACAGGTTGTAACTTGCAAGTTTTGTGTTGTGTTGTCTCTGTGCTTCTCTCCTGTTTCTTAGCCCCTTTGATGACTCCCACCCATTCTTAATGTTTTCCAGTTCTTCAGGCTAAAGACACTATAAATGTGCGGTTGGACAATAGACAAACCGCACCATACCTTTCGTTTAACACATGGCCTTTCTACATATGTGTTCAGAAAGAATAGTCCGCTATTGTGGAGAAGAAATGCGTAGGATTGTGTATGAATGTGTTCTTTTAATATAGGACTTTTAACTTCTGTAAAATATTTATACTGTATATAATACATACTTTTTAAAAATACTTTAAAATAATATTACACATATGTACAATTGTTAACTTATAACATAGTTTCAAATTTGAATATGAGAGAAAAAAATTCTCTTTGGTGTATTTTGGGAATTTTTTTTCTATCCTCTTTATAATTTGAACTCTTGATGATTCGAAGTTTTTCATCGGTCCCTTCAACTTTGAATTATCAAGAGTTGACTGTATTAGTTGAAATTTATTAAGATTTTCATTATAAAAAATTTGTCTTATATTTTATTTGTTAAAACCCTAATTTTTTTAATTCTTACCTTTGTCACACAAGTTGAAAAGAGTTGTGTCAAATTTTGACATCTCATTTTCTGCATTAGACTTCTTTCCGGAATAACAACAATAATTCAAACCATGGTAAATGATAGTGGGCAGTAAAATAGAATCATACAAATACACACCTGGAAGTAAAGTTTTTTACTAATGTTTTGTAAAAACTAGTTATCTTTTTTTAAAAAAAAATATGGTATTAAATATCTTTAATTCCTTAGTAGTTGTAAAAAAATTTTATTTTTTTTTATTAAATTGTTAGATTGTGGTATCTGAGATTAATAAGTGTTGAAAATTAACTGCTGGTAGGAAAGCTTATCCAGGTTTGTGTAAAATGATTTGAACATAGATGTTGCTTTCAGTGTTTCTGAAGTAAAATAAGTTACTTTATATAAATCTGTGAAATTAATTGATTTAAGAGGTGTGTAATTGGTACATAGAAAATTGAAGAATGAAATATTTATCTAAATGCCTTAATATAAGTCTAAAAACTACATATTCATCTATGGTTAGTGCAGTTTTATAGAAATTTTATTAGGTATCTCCAATAATGTAATCAAAAATTTCAGTACTTTTCTGTTAGCCAGGTGCAAGCAAAAAATCTCCAAATAATGTAGAATTCAGCCAAATTTCTTACAACCACATAAGGGGAATGTTTGTTTGGAGCCATGTGCCTATTCTTTGAATTCATTCGAAACAAAGCACATTTTCCTTTCTTTCTTTTATCTTAATATTGTTGAAATTTCATTTAAACATATTTTAAATAATTATTTATGTATATAGTTAATTATGCTATTTTTTAAAAATAATAAATCTTTTAATTATAACATAAAATTGAGTTTTGAGAATTCATTGTTATCTTGTACCTGAAGAAATTTTTACATTGATGTGTTAAATTAAAAAATTATTTTATTTATTATATAGGCAAGAGTGCTGTCAAACCTCCTGAACTAGTTTTGGGATTTAAAGTTATGTTAAGAAGTTCATCAAGTAATAAGCATGAACAGGTATAAAATAAATCTGAATATTTTTTACTTAATTTTCAGGTGCTATTATTTTTGTCTCATGTACTTAATTGATTTATCTCTTAGGAAAATTGGCAATTGAAATTTTGGTTTAAAAATGTTCAAGATCAAGAGAAAATTGAAAATGCTGAATCATTTTTGACGGAACTTATTTCTTGTGGAGAACGTCCAAAAGGTTTTTTTTTAGTATTATTATTAACCTGTATACTATTAGTGTATTTAACTTTTTTATTTAAAGTAATTATTATTTTTTTCTCTCTATGCTTTATTTGAAAAAAAATATATATGGAAGAACTTTAATTACAATTACTTAAAATATTACTATTACTTATAATCATCTATTTTGTTTGTGAAGAAAAGAGTAATTTTTTTCCAACCAATAATTTTTAATGAAAACAAATTATTTGTATTGTATAAGAATATGTACAAAAAATAAATAAATAATTACAAAAAACGATTTTTTTTTTAAAAAAATGCTTACAATTTAAAATTATTTTAGTGGAAAATTTGAAAAATTTAACTAATTGTATACTTAAGAAAATATATTTTTTTCTGTACAGTTTAAAAATTGGAAGCAAAACTGAATAATGTATTTCATTTTATCTTGTAATATATTGTATTGTAATAATTTATTTTCTTATCTTGTAAAAAAATATACTTTATTGTTTTCTGTAATAATTAAGTGATAGTTCAAATTGAAATATGTTATAAATTTAAATACAAAGAAATCAAGTAATTTTTCATCTGCTTATTATGTTAATATTAATCTATCATTACAAAATTGTCACAACTATAGTACTAAATTGATGCTTTCTTCATAACTAATATAATCAAAAGGTGTTTCATTCATATGTAAAAAAAAAATTTTGTTTCTATATTTTATCACTTAGTTGACGTTATGATGGTTTTTGAAGTTTTGATACATACAAGGCATTGGTTACCTATGATACATGTACCACATTTGTCACATAGTACATTTTCTCGGTGGCACTCTACATTATTCTCCAAATTGATCAATTTTTGAGTAGAGGGAAGTTGATAATTTTAAAAAGAGATTATTGGTTTAACGTCTTCAGAATTTTTGAAAGCAACATTTATGTAATTACCACAAAATCTGAAAGATAGCTCACAATAAACCAACAGCTCTTTTAGTTTATTGGATGTCATTACTGGAGAGACTTAATTGTTTGAAGAGAAAATTGTATTTACTCTTCATTCTGTTTTTAGTTCTACCTATCTCTATAATTAAATCTTTTCTCATATGAAAAATATTTTGAGTCTGCAAAGTTCTGTAACTACTGAATTATATTATGTTTATTTTGAGACTCTCAATTGTGTCCAACTATGAGTCTTAAATTATACCCTTGATATTGCATTATGGAGTGGAGAGGTTCAGGGACAAGGTCCTACATTAAAAGATATATGTTTTTTATTTTATTGAGGAGGAATGCTTTTATTTTGTTTTTTTATTTCTTATTTTAATAAATATGTTTAAAATATACACAACATATGTACAATTTTATTTTTTTATTTATGTTGAAGTTATATTTTATGTTAATAAATATCTTTAAATGATGCAAAATTTATATATAATTACTCTAAATTCTATATTCTTAATCTCTATTCCTTTACTCTGAATGCATTGTTGGGGCAGTCGAATTGTTTTAAATATTTCCTACTATGGGGCACTCTGATTCATACTGGTAGATTAGTTAGGCAAGCCACAGCTACAAGGTTGTCGACCGTTGCTATATATATAATGATAATGTTACACAATCACAATCAAATTTTTAAGAATGACACCCAGAATAAAACGTGATAATTTTACTAGTACAAAATGAAAATTATATTAAAATATTTTTATTAAAGTACTTATTCATTGAAAAAATCTTAAAATCTAAATTTTGTAAGTAATGAATAAATGTTTTCTCAAATGTTAAATAAGGTTAAATTATTATGTAAAGTTATTATGACATGTAAAAAGGTATTGTTTTGCAATACTTATTTTAAAAAAATTGTTCTTTTTTAAATCTTTGATATTTTTAGTAGTATGCTTGCTGAGTTTCATTTGTAGAATACACTTTTCTTTTCCTTATTGTTGTTAGGAAGGAATAATATGTAGTTAAATTTTATAATGCACTATTATTTCCAGTTTGGTTAAATTGGATAAATATGTATTTATAATTCATGCAGTTTTATGCTTTTAAATTTAAAACAAAGTGTCTCTGAAACTTTTTTGAGTCAATTTCAACGTGTTGTTATTTACTAAAGAGATAAATTTAAATTTGTATTTTTTGTATCTTAATGCATATGAATAATTTTTGTTGCTTTAAGCTATAAAATATGAATTAAAAAGATATTTATATTGTGTGAATTATAAGTTTTTACCTTTCAGATTCTGTTGCATTTATAATGAAGATTCTTAAATTGATGCAGTTAAATTATCCCATTATTCAAAAGGTTGAAGTGGAGATGAAAAAACATGAAGAGATTAAAATTACACCGCCTTCTCCAGGTAGTAAATATAATGAACTTTTTATTTGTGCTATTTTGTGACTAATTGCTTGTAATATATTTTGGGCAATTATATATTGAATGTTGAAAGTATTAGACATTTTGAATACTTGGAGTATTATATTAAAGTAAACACACAACTAAAAATATGGATTTAAGTTGTAAATGTATGTAAAAATGTATATGGCTTTGTTTAAAAAATTAAATCTTTAAATGGAACTGATTTATGTCTTCTGAAAATCGTCATGATAAAATTAAATATTTCAGCAACGTCTGTTGAAGCAAAAATTAATAATTCTAAACTGACAGCTGAACAAGAAAAGCTTCTAGACATCATTGAAGCTGTGTATCCTAATTCTTTGTCAGTTCCCAATATTGCAAAGTAAGCATTTGTAATTTTCATAAATATATGTTTTGTTGTATTAAAAAAATAATCAATATAATTACTTTTACTGCTTCCTGTTTTTTTTTTTATAATTATAATATTTTATGAAAATGGTTTCTTATAGTTTATTTCAAATTTTAGAAATTATCTGTATTTAGAATATTAGATCTTTTTGTCCTATTGCAAAAAATTTCTTTTCAAACTTTAAGTAAATTTTTAATGAAGTTTAATTACATATTTTAATTTAATTGCTTATTGATATAATAAAATGTTAAACCTTTAATTGCATGATATTGTTTCATATTCAATTATACATAATTTTTAACTAATAATCTTTCTTTCTGTTTTTTTAAAAGGGAAGTGGGTGGAAAATATGATAAACTAATTAGTTCTAATAATTTATGTTTTTATATATAGAACAACAACAAAAATTCAGTGCCAAATATCTCAATTACCGCATTTATTCAAATCTAAACCACCATCGATTCTAAGCCATACTCCTAATTCTCAACAAAATTTATGTGGAAAATGAAAAATAGTGTAAAATGGTTTATGGATATCCAATTTTACAAAATTAAAATGAGAATAAGAACTAATAAGAAGGGAATTAGTAGTCATTTTACCAAAGTTTAAACTTTTAAATGCATACATGAACCTGTAATTGTTCCAATTGCCCTGTCAGGCGAATTTTTTCCCTTCAATTCTAAGCTGCACCCAATTTTCAAAAGTATTAACATTTGGAAAATAAGTGCGGCTCAGATTTAAGTAAATACAGTAGTTCTTTGATTAAGTTTTATAATTTTAAACTTTTCTTTAGTCCCTTCAGAGTTTATATATTGAGCTTGAGTCAATGTCCATTTTTAATTTAATCAATCAACTAATGTTTTTCAATGAAGAAGAAAAAAATTTTATGCATGTATTAATTTTTCAAAATATTGCCATAACATTAAAATTTTTTTTAATGTCTCAATTTTTTTCTTATTCTGTTATTGTTGTCAAAATTTTATTCAATGTGATTATTAAAATTCATGTTAATTTTATTTTTAAAATTGTCTGCAGATCTTTCTGTCACAGATCATGTTATAAAATCCTTACCTTCATTTTTAAGTTTGGAAATTAATGATCAACAAATTAGGGGATGATTATTATATGGAATAATTATTAACACTGATTGTAGAGGCATATTTTTTGCTAAATTTTGAAAAATATAGGAATTTTGTTGTATTAATAAAAGACGTTAAAATTTCATGTACAAAATAATTTTAATTAAAAAAAATTATCATTTTTATTAAAATTGTATCACACATCATAAAAAAAAAATAGTATTGAAAAAAGAAATAAATTCTTAGTTTCAGTTTTTCATATAACCAGAAAGCAAATACTTTTCAACTGTTGCTTTGCAGTTAAAATTAATCTGTGCATATTACACTGTAATTGACGTTTAACTACATTATCAGATATATAGAATATTCAAATTAAGTTTGACTTTTTCTTAAAATATAGATTGGATAAATTTTAAACTATTTACCTTTCCTTTTATTAAATGTGCATGTTTTCAACCATTATGAAATATGTATAAAATTCCAATTTTTTTTCATTCTAAGATTTTTTTATTTTATGATATAAAATAGTGTATATGTCTTATTTTAATGTCTGATGCAATCAAAGAGTACCCTTTACTTTTAGAATTAATTCAAGTACTTGTTATAATGGCAATGTCTAATTTGAACTATTGACAATTTTCTAATTTGGTCAATATAAATGTAACAAACATGTTTTGTTCATTTACTTTTTTGATAGTTTATTTTCTTGCTAGTTAGTGTATCATAGTAGAAAATCATAATTTTAAAAATTCCTAGATTAGCTATTTATGGAAAATAATAATTCACATCTATCTCTTCTTTCTTCCCTTATATGTTTTTAAAATTTACTGATGATATGTAGTTTAAAAACTTATTTCAGAGTATGTCATTTTCTTTCAATAGAAAAAAATGCTTAGTAGTAATTTCTTGCAAATTTGATTAACAATGATAATAAACTTGTTTATTAAATATTTTGTATTGTATTTTTTTAACAGATAGTTTTAAGAACAGAATTTTTTTTAGAGAAAAAAAGATTACATTTCATGTTTACCTTGAAAAAATACTGCTGCATTTTAAAAATATGTGCAATTCACAGCATTACAATCAACATTCAAAACAATTCATTATTTTTGTTACCTATAAAGTAATTTAAATTATTAAATGTAAATGGATTTGAGCACAAAATTTTCAAACTGTTTCCATAATTATTGGAATATTAATTATATATATTTAGTAAGTTAATGTTAGTGTACTGATAAAGTTTAAAATATTAATTTTATTTGAATAACCTTCCATTCCTTTCTTTGTGAAGGTCTTCCAATATATCTGATGAAGAAGCTCAAGAGCACCTTATTGCATTGCAAGCAAGAGGGCTTGTCAAATGTTTAAGTAATGGAAATTATATGAGGACTACCAAAAATGATACGGGTAAGAATGAAACATTTTAAATTTATAGTTCAGTGGTAATATATTGTAATTAAAATTTGGATGGGGGATTCAACTGCAAGAAAGTACACCAATCACTAAATAATTAATTGTTTAAAGTTTTAAATTTTTTGAATATTTTTTTCAATATTGTGATATGTTGTTTTGCATTTTTTATAGATTTTATTTTATTTGTGTTAAATGTACTTAAGTTGAATGTCAATGCTAATTTAAAGACCAAATTTGAAATTTCAGTTTCTTTTACTTAAAAAAGAATTTATTTAAAGTAACTTAAAAAATTATTAATAAATAATTTTTACCTTATTTTATATAGTGTTTTTTTTAAACTTTAATTATCTCATCAAAAATTAGATATAGTTGTTATAAATTAGTACTTATAAAAATCAAATAGTTCAATAGTTGTAGATCATTGTTTTTATTACTTGTTACACATTGGTAAATAAATTTAAATTCAGTCATATGTATTTAGAGTAAAAAATCCCCCCTCTCCCACCCTTTTTTTTAAAAAAAAATATATATTGTGCTGTTATAAATTAATTTTAGGAAGAAAAATCGTTTTTTTCTGTTAAGATCATTACTGTTAATAATACTAATTTTTATGCACAAATTATGTGTCAAATGCTGCTTGTCAAAAATTATTCAAATCGTTACTTGTTTTTATTAAAAATTACTCTAGTGTATTAACAAATGAAATTATTTAATTTTTTAAAGAATATTGTAAATTTTACATTTAAAAAACAAATTTGAATTATACAAAAAAAAGAAACCTTTTTTATTAAAATCAATTTTTAACCAAATGTATATTTTCATGTTCATGAAACTAAAGACATTAAGAGGGTCAAGCCTTTAAAATAAAATGTTATAAGATGTCCTTATTCTCTAGAAAATGACTTCCCTGCTCTTCTCAGAAATATTCGAGAACAATTGAGAGATATATCCAAGTATGAAAAAGTGGAAGGTAAAAGAAAATATAAAATATATAGCATGTTTGTGAAAAGCAAATACTGACTTGCACGTGCCAGAGTATGCAGATCCTTGATAGCTGTGCTAAAACTCCCCATTCCATTGTTAATTATAACTCCTTACTAACTTTTTACATTAGAATGATTGTATCATTTTAATGATGTCTTTCTAGTAAAATTTCTAATTAGAATAATTTCTAAGGTCATTTTATTGTTAAATATTAACAGGCTTGTTTGTTGACATAATTATTAAATTAATCCTAAAAGTTTTAGTATTCTTTTGTGTTTGTAAATTATGTGGTATTAATTAAGCAGTGTTAGAACATATCAGTATTTAAATAAATTTTATATTTTTTTTCTGGGAAATAGCAATTAATAAGAAATTGATATACTGAAAAAATTTGACATGAAAACCATTTCTTTTAGCCATTTTCAATATTCTAACTTATATTTCATACATACAATTCTATCATTTTAATCCAACCATCTGTACAAATATACATAATGGCAGTTTTTTCTCTTGATTCTCTTTACTTTATTCATATATAATATAAGGCTTGTTCGAATGAAAGTGGGACTACAAAAGCACACATCAATGGTGTTCTGAGAAGTAGAACTTATAAACATCTGCTATAAAGAGCATTTTATGTCTGGGAAAGCTATAATGTTTGATTTTGTAGCAGTGTATCATTTTTTGCAAACAGAAATGGACTAGAACCATTGAAAGGCATGTTAAGGATTCCTCCTAGGAGGTTCAACAAATTGTAACTTAAATTTTTTAAGTGCTGAAGGTACTTGTGGAGCCGAAATTCATGAGCAAGTGATGAATAATTATAAAACTGAGTGTTTGTGCTTGTTATATTAATATGTTACAATAATGTAAGAATTTTTGTAATGGATACATCTGCACAGCAAACATGCCACACAGACAACAAGAAGGTCCATGCAAGTGTTAAAGATTCATTCTACAAGCAACTCTGGTTTTCTTCAAAGCTATTATTTTTAATGATGTGAAATAATGGGATAATTGTTTTAATAGAATAATAATTCTCTTCCCATGTTGATTAGGCAATATGGGCATACTCCAATAGTTGATTTCATTTGTTATAAACTGACCTCAACATGCATTTGAATGCTGTTTGCTTACATCATACATTTTTATTTACATTTTAAAGTGTGAATGTAATTTCACTTCGTTCATTATATATAATGTTGATTATGTCTTCTTCAATGGAGTAACAGCCTCAAGTGGGTCTTAGCTTTCTCAAAAATTTCCCTACTGGCCTCCCATTTTCGACCATGGTCTTCAAATTAGTCACATTTAGAAAAGAGAAAACACTTTCTAGGTAGTCAACCCACCCGAAGTTGGGTTGGCCCTGAGTTTTTGTTCCAAGATTTTGTTAAATATGCATTTCTGTTTAATTTTGAATTTGTGTATTGTAATGAATTAATATTTTTGCAGTTCCACTTTCTTTTGTACAAGCCTTATTGTCACTGTTTCTTCTTTTAGAATTTAATATTGCTTTTTTATGTAAGAAAAAACAATATTATGAAGTAAAAACTGTTATAAAAACATGTTGCTTTTGTTCTAAAACAGATTTTAGCTTCACTTATAATATTTGCAGTATGTATTTTTAAGGCATTAAATAAAATAGCAAATCTCTGAAAGTGACATAACCACACAGAAAATTCGATTTTTTAAAGATATATTCTTTTAATTAAATGCTTTAGTTAAAAAATATTGCTATGGATTTTAATTACACTGTTGTTAGTTGAATTTTCATTTTAGAAAAATGGACTGTAAAAAATTATCTATTAAAGTATTAGTTTTTTTTACTTTTGAATATTAAATATTTTAATTAAAATGTTGAATGAAGTTTCATTATAAAGAAATAGAATGTATAATTTTTAATGAAAATTCTATTATTCAAAAGTTTATCTCATACTGTTCAATGTATGACTCAATTTTAGTTTGGGATAGAATTCTCTCTAATTTTTAAATAGTGATTGCAAATAGCCCAGTGGTAGTGTATCGGACTTCCACGCCACAGGTCAGGTGTTCAAATTCTGGACTGGGCAAGGTCGACTCATTCCTTTAGTGGGTCGATAAATGAGTACTAAGCTTGCTTGGGAACTGAACTCACTGGGGGTTTTGCGTCTGTCTGACCACTTGACCGGAGCTTCTGCACATGCCACCCCAGTGCCTAAAGTCATGTAAAACTGAGATAGACACAGTAGGTCTTGGTCGTCATGTGCTGTTGGGCCACTGAGTGCAGTTCTGTTCAGATTGCAAATATTAATTGTTTTAAGAGCTGCGATAAGATCATTTATTTATTCTTGCATTATCATTTCATTGTACATACATTTGTATCCAGTATTGGGAACTTATTAAAAATTAATGAAATTGATTTCATAATTTATTTTGCTTAATTTCCTTAATAAAACATTGTATTGTAATGATTCTGTTGAGTTACATGATTGTGTTGATGAAAATGTTGTCATTATGTTTAGAAAAATAAAAAAAGAAACTTAAATATATTTTAAAAATTAATTTGTTCTTTTATGAAACATATCTAGATAAATGCAGATTACAAATTAAAAATGATATCAGTTGTGCATTGATCATTAAATATTTAAATTGTATTGTAATGAAAGTAATATTATTTTATTGTAATTCATAAGAAAAAAATGATTTGAAGTCAAGTTTGTATATAGGTTTAAATCTTAAAATATTGATGATATTAGTCTTATTTATCTATGCATAATTTCTAGTCAAGAATTTTCTAATTTTGTGGTTAGAATGTTTTGATGTATAAAGCTTAATAGTTTATTACATGGAGAGCGATTTAAAACTCATCAGTTTTTATAGTAGCAATTATTTCTTCAAAATAAGGTAATGCTTAAACATTATCTTCTGCAAAGCATTAGTACCTGAATTGAATATTATATAATTAATTTTTTTTCTATATAGGTTTTTAATTGCTGTGGTATTTATGTTACTCATATCTACATACAATTCAATAAACAAAGATTACTTTGTGGTATTTAAATATTTATAGTAATTTAGAGTGATTTTCAGCTTAACAAATGCTTGAATCAAATTTTGTGATGAAAAATCCACAGAAAATATATGCCTGAAGAATAACATACATTCTATTTTTTATTTGCAGATGTAAAAATGGTAAAACAAATGCCAATGGTTGCACAATCAAAGCAACCTGTGATAGCTATTATAACAGCTCAATATTGTGAAAAATTAGCTGTGGATGCAATGATAGATAATAAAGAAACATTTGTTAAATTCAAAACTGAAGGTAATTATATATTTTTTCTTATGTATATTTTTAAAAATATGTATGTATGTATGGTTATTTTAACTGGTTAGTTCATTTTATAGGAGAATCAAATGTTTACACTCTGGGTACTATAGGCCCTCATCGTGTTGTTTCTACAAAGCTTCCAGCTACTGGTATGGCTAGAGGTGCAATGATTGCTGCAGGAAGTACAACAACACGACTTTTAGGTATGTTGTTTGCCTTCATTGAAATTATGTAAAAAATAATATTTGTTGAGAATACATTTTCTTAAAAATTTTTGTGTATGTATTTATTTATCTGTTTCTAGATATATATGATTAACATATGTTGAATTTTTTTCGGCATTGAGATGGTGGATTTTTACTCATTGATTTATATAAATGTTCACAAAGTTCGAACTATGTTTCTAAGATACAATTGAACAGCCTCTCTATGAATACATTACTGCTACATATAATTTTATTAGCTTCATTTCTTCAATACATGCTTTTCTTATTATTTCTTTTCATGATGGATTTAATTATTCTTATGGAAACATTTTCTATTGTAGTAATATTATTGATGAACCTTTTGAATATTGTTAGACTAAAATGTTAATGTTTTCTTTTGCAATTAAATAAATGAAGAATAATCATAATTTTTTCTATTGATTCAAAATTTCCACAAGTTTATAAACTCTTCTGATTGTTCACCTAGGATGCATTTAAAGTCCACTAGGAATTAAAGCTATTAATGTAATCAAATTGTACAGTATTTATACAGCAATTAATGCAATAATAATTTTTTTTGTTGCTTTATTAAACATATTTTAGACAAAATATGTTATAAAATGTGAAATTTGTTTTGCTTAGTAAAATGTTTTTGGTCATATACTTTTTTGTTCTTAATATTCATCATGTTTAATTAGAATTAAAGGTAATCCACATATTTTTCTCAAGACATTTAATACCATGTTATTGTCCTTTTTAAGTTAAGTCTATATAAAAAAAACATCTTCGAACCATTTTTTTATCATTTGCCTTTAAATGTTTCTGTATTTTTTATTTCCTGTAAATAAAAATGTGTTTTACTCCTAAATTTTACTTTTCCTAAAATTAAAATTTATTTCTAAAAATTAACTTTGTTTTATTAAAGGTTTGAATGTTGATATCAAGTGGTTTAATTTTCTCTATTCCTTTTTTTTTCTTCATTAATATGTAAAATAAATATTAGAAACTTATAAGGAAATATCACACCTTTTAAAACAGTTATAAAAAACTGCATTTTATTGAAATCCATAAAGTAAAAAAAAATTGCCACATTACTAAAATTCTTTAATTTTTCATTTTTTAAAATTATGTTATCAAAATGGTTATCCATAAAATATTGCGATGAATAGTGAATATGTTGTGCTTTACAATTATTTCAAAGATACATAATATTTGAATAAATATTCCTTTCATTTTGGAATATTGAAAACACTATGTATTATTATGTATATATTTTTCTTATTTCCATTAGTAATTTTTTTAAAATAAATTTTCATAAGATTGTGCTATTAAGTTTTTCATAGTGGATAGCTCTTAAACTGAATTAATATATTTACAAAAAAAGTATGTAAAAACAATCAACACCAATCACATTTCAAATAATGGAATATGATATACCAATTCCATATTTATAATTTATTAGTATTTGAAAATTTGTATATATATATATATATAAGCTGATGAAAAAAAATTTTTTTTTCCACAGGATCTTTTCCAAGAGTGGATTATGTATTCCTTGTTGGTGTGGGAGGCGGTGTTCCTCATTGTTATGATTACACCAAACATGTAAGGCTTGGTGATGTTGTTATTTCTACTCCACCAGATAATCAACATTCATATGTTTATCTGTATTGTGAGGCTTTAAAAAATGCATTTGATCCAGCGGATAATGATTTCTTATCACCTGAGCAAATTTCAATCAAAACATGGTGTCCTATTAGCTTGAAATTGCAAAATATTGCTTGCAACTTATGGCGGAAAGGAATACTTGACATGAGTGATCGTCCTTGGGATAGTTACATTGAAGAGGGTTTGAAGCAACTGAAAGACAAAGAATCCTCATTTTGTCGTCCACCATCAGATACAGATAAAATTTATTGTATGTCAGTTGAGGGTGGAGATTTAGTAGATGTTGGTCATCCGCAACCTATGGAGGGTGCATTTGATCCTCGTAAACCGGGACTGCCTGTTCTTCATTTTGGAGCCGTGGGATCAGGCAAAATTCTGATGCAGGATGATACAAAGCGGTTGGCATTTGCTGATCACCATGGTATAATGTCATTTGATACAGGTTTCGGTTCAGTAGTTGAATCTATATTTGGGAACAGGAAAGATGATTATGTGTTCATACGTGGAATTTCAGATTATAAAGATGGTACAAAGAAAAAAGAATGGCAACCATATGCTTCTTTAGCAGCAGCTAGTGTTATGAAAGCAATTATTTGTAATTTAGATGTGTGATCTTTATGTCTTGATTATTGTAGAACATGGAACACTTGTTCCATTATAGAGAAGTGCAAACGGATGTAATTTATGATTTGATATTGGAAAAGTTATAATTGAGTAAATCACGAGGTGATTTTTAATTTTTAAAAAAAAATTTCTGAGGTAAATTTATTTTTTATTTTATGTATTTAGTTTTGTTGAGTTATTTGTTGAAAGACATATGCAAAATTTGTATTCCAATATTGTAAGACTATCAATTTTGCATTATAATTTAAAATTGTTGTTATTGATAAGTTTGCAAACTTTTTTTAGGAAAAAGTAACTATTTTAATTTAACTGTCTGACAGAAAAAATAAATAAGCTTAAGGCAAAGCTCAATTTAGCAACACAAGGTTTAAAAAGTTTAATATAGTATATTTATGTTGGTAATAATATTTGATATAATGAATATGGCTATAGCTGTGGTTTTGTTAAATAACTTGCAAAAAGTTCACAAAATCTAAGCAATTTATTTGGCAGCTTGTTTGACAAGCTTAAAGGCTGCAATTTGCTTTACTTTAAAAAAGATAGTTTTGCCTTTCTGATAAACAAAATTCAAAACTTAAATTTCAATATATATGTATATATAATTTTTTTTTTCTATTTTTATATGTTTATTAATGTGTATGTTTTTTTACCAGTATCATTTATTAACTTCCTATGTATTCAAATATTTAAGTTTTAGTCAAATTCTATGTTTAAAAAACTATGCAATACAATCTTATTTTAAAGACACTTGTTCTAAAAATAGGGTGGCCTACTATTCCTTAAATTTAACAATTGAGTAGAATTTATATATATATATGGAGACAAGATGGTTATAAAACCATACCAAAGAATAGTTAAAATGGTTTCTTACTGTATGTTATATTGTATTATTGGAAACTTTTTTGATCTCAATTTGTTCTAGTCATGATTTTTATTTAAAGCAAACTTTTTTTTTTGCATTGTATTTCTTTAATTATTTTACTTTTTAAGCAATTTCAGTAATCAAAAGTTGGTGTTTAAGAATTTGATTTACTAGATTGAATCTAAAAGAAATTTTTTTAATGTAATTGTAACTTCCCAATATCAAATCATTTTGCAGTTTGAATCAGTGTTCCAATGAATGATAGAGTCCTTTAAGTGTAATTTGATGTGTTAAAACCCTCTCAGAAAAAGATAAATTATAGAATCTTATAATGGAGATTATGCGAACAAGCAGGTAAATTCAACAATAATCTGTGATATTGTTATTCTCCTCAAAATATGTGATTCTTTGATACTTAATTTTATTGGTGCCATATGATAAAATTAGTATTTAGGTATGTAGAAGGGAACCAAAAAAACCTATACAACGAAAGTTTTTTCCTATAGCTTTTTTATTAGTTAGAATTCCAATGTAAGATTTGCTGTTTATAGATTTCCTATGTGTGAAATTTTATGTTAACACTCACTGCCTTGTTATGTGTATGTGTGGTTCTCTTATCCATACACAAATACTATGTATACATTAACAAAAATTCTGAAAAAATTGCCAAATATGTGTATACAGTTTTCAGATGACAATTATCTTTCCAATTGTGTAAAGTGTTTTCATAAATTAAAAATTTGTTCCACTTGTATAAAAATATAAAATGGATCAAAAATTTGTTTGGTATAAATTAAAGATTATATAATGAAATGTTATTGACATTTTTATATAAAAAATTTATCTCTGTTAGATAATTAACAACTTATTCAGAAAAGGTTAATAAATATGTCCACATTAAAGTGCTCATAATTTGTGCATAAAAATTGCATTGATTATCATATTATATATGGAAAATGTAAATATTGTTATCACACATAAATAATTAAAATCTATCCTCAAATTTAAATGAGAATATTTTAGTGTAATATAAAATGTAAATAACTATATTAAAATAAGTTTAAAAAAGTAAAGTTAAATGTTGAAAATTAGTACTTGTTGCTGAAATATATATTATTCTCTTTACATTTAATAATTGTTTTATTAATTTTTACTGCTGGTAGCATGCTTATATTGCTTACCTTAATTAGCTATTAACTACTTATAATCCATTCCTGTTAATCAGTTTTATTAAATAAATAAATATTGTATTGGGTTAGTGAATTACAAGCTATATAAATCAAGCAAAATATCTTTTTTAAATACTATATAAATTTTTGCCGCAGTTATGGTAATAAAACATTATAGTACTAGTTTACGTTAATAAAGTGTATCCTACCAGTGCATTGCTATATAATATGTATCTATTCATTTTCATTTTTAAGGTTGTAAGCAATAATTTTGACATCTTTTAATTTTATTTATAGATAAACTATAGGAATATATAAATATGTAATGTATCTTTTCATCAAGTCATGAAATATTTCATTTAATTTTTACAGTGGTAACTTTTTTAATGCCTAACCAAAAAATCATATATTTATGTAAAATATCTTCAACTGTGTGTGCAATAATTTTTGTATTTCTTCCATAATTTTAATTTTATGGCAGTTAAATTAAATGTTTGAATGAGAGTACACCCATTTTAAATAAATCCATGCTTTTTAATGTAAAAGAATGTGGTTTTTGAGATTTAATGTGTGGGTTATTTTAGTGATTAATTGTGTAATAATATTTACCTATAATATGAGTGTAGTCAAATATATTTACCTGCAGAAGATATGGCTAGAGGTGGTGTATATTTGACTTCATAGCTTTTAAGTGCTGTTTTGTGGCTTTACCAATCTCTTTGTGTTGTGATGCATTCAGTTAAATAATTTCCCCCTCTTTTGATGGGATTATTGAGATAATAACATAGTCATGTTTATTTCAAGCTTATTTTATTTTTGTGATGGTGTTTAATTCGATTAACTTATAGTTATTGATTCCAATTATTCACTGGTACTAATGGTTCCTATGTAGATCAGTGCAATATACTATTATATGTTATAGATTTTATTTTTGATTTTTAAGTCATTTTTCCTTGTCAAAAAAAAAAAAGAGAAGAAACTGGTATAGGAGCTGGATTTTAAATAATGGTGGTTATTATATTTTTTGGTTTATTTAATTGTGTTATTAATTTGTTTGTGTAAAAGATGCTTATATATATTAACTATAAGTATATATTTTTATCTTTGTCATTTTGAAACTGGAATGTAATTTGCGTGTTTCTTTCTGTTTATTGTAATATGCATTCTTAAATTTGTATGTATGAAGTAATTGTGTTTTCATTTAGAAATATATATATATATGCTTATGTGTATCTATTTTGTTTAAGCAAAATTTGTTTTTCACTCTGTGTAAAAGGAAGCTGATAAATAATTTTATATCAGAATTGTTGTACTTTATGTTTGTTAACAGGGTTTTGAGAATGTTATTTTCATTTAAAAATTTTGCTCATTAAAAATACACTTTTATTTTTTATTTAATATATTATTTTTTATGTTGATTCTTTAATTGTATTATATAGTTAAAAAAAAATTAAATGGTAGATTCCTTAAATTTTATTTAAAAAAATATCTCGCAAAGATAACATTTAAAATAGTTGCTGTAGTTACATATAAAAATTTATAGCACTTTACTATTTTTTATCAAATTGTCTTGAAACTATTAAGCCCCTCTTTGAATTATACTTCCATTTTTAGTGCTATGTTAATCAAGCGTCTTGAAGTAACATATTGTACTAAAACAAAATAAACTAACTTCTAATTATTATAAAAGATGAAGTATGCATTAATTATTGTATAATGTTTTTTTTAAGTATGAGATTTAAAACTTCTTATTATTTTATATTATATTCCTGAAATAGATTGTGAAATATATACATATAATAATTAGTTCCTTATGTTTGGCTGACTTTTTTTTTACATCTTGGGATTTCCAATCATTATTGTTAAGTATTAAAAAGAGAGGTTAATTTTTGTTGATGAAACTTGTTTTTTTATAATTTTTCATATTTTCTGCTATTAAAATATATGCTGTATGTTTTATGATGATATAATGATAATTAGCAATTTATTTGAATGGGAGAAGGAAGTTTATATTAAGTCAATTTTTACATTTAAAATGTGTATACTTTTTAAGAACAATATTAAAAAGTTTATTTCCAATATTTAAAGAGAGGTTTTAACTTATTAAATATTTATATAATGTATCATATTGTATATCATTATCTTATAAAATCTTGGTTTTTTATCATTACACTGTTTTTGACCATTGTAAGTTAGAATCTTTTTTGAAAAAATTAATTACTTTAATTCATTAGTATACATTTTAAATTCATATTGTGGCTTTTTTTGGTATAATTTATTACTTTTATGGGGTTTAGAAATGATTCTGTAATTTATTTTTGCCATTCAAATTTAATTATAAATATTTAAGCAGAGGGAGTATTCAGAATATGAACTGTTTTTAGTTGTTGAATTATTAACCTGTGTTGTTGTTTTAGTCATGTAATTATTTATGGTAATTTTTAATATTTATTTTGATTGTAAAATAATCGGCAATAATTTAACTGCATTAAAAATTATCTGTAAAAAGATAGATATTTTAACCCCTTAAGCATTAATCACGAGTCTGACTCCTGTAAACTTATTTTGACTTTGTAAATCAATCACGAGTCGTACTCGTGTAAACTTATTTTTACTGTGTAAATCAATCACGAGTCCTATTCGTCTTAACTTATTTTTAAATAATTATTTCAGGCACATCATTTATAAATAAGTAATCATTTCAAACTTTACAATTTATTCAAACAAAACTACAAGGGGTTAAAAAATCTTTTTTTTTTTTTATTTATTTAGTATTGCATCATTGGTTAATTATTAAGTTTTTTTTCCAAAATTGTGCATGTTTGTTGTTAATTAAAATTGTTAAATTTCCATGCAATTTTGCTATAATGTTATAAGACTTTTCTTTTTAGTTGCTGCTAATTTTTTTCCTTATAATTGTTTTGATATTTTTTTAGTGAAAGGCTATCATTATACAAAACTTTTTGCAGCCTAAAAATATTAGATATGTTTTTTATTAATTATTCACATTTGTTATTTTTATTGACTTTTTTTTGCTGTTGGTGCTTGTTGTCACTTGTTTTACTTATATTTAATTTTCAAATCTCCATTTTTAGACTACTGTTAAAAAATTATTAAAATGTACTCTTGGTTTTAAAAATATGTTTCTAAAAATGGCCAGAGTATCAGTTATTGTAAAAATATAGTTTTCAAATGTTATAACTATAAAATATTTCATTGTACAGTCTGTTAATATGTTATAAATCTAAAATGCACAACCTCCATGAGTATATGTATATCAATGTTGTTATCAAAGTCTCCTTATCAAATTCATATAGTTTTTGTTAATAATCAAAAATATATCTGATTATTGAATAATGTTAACATTATTCAACAATTATAAATTCAATGTTAAAAATTATTCTAATTATAAATTATGAATACATATGATTAAATAGGATGACATATGATATGTCTCACTCCAAAATATATATTAAATTGAATCTATTGGTCATGCATGAAATTAATAGTACCATTTATATTTTTTAAAATGATTTCTTTTGTCTCTAGTTATAAAATTTATAATTTTTGTAAGGCTATTTTATTAATTAAAAATTAATTTCTTTTGCATAACAGTTTCAAAAAGTATGTCTAGGAATTCAGTCATGTTAAAAATCTTTTGTCTTTATTTCAGCTTTAAAAATTCTGCTTTGCATTGCATACCTTTCGTAAAACCAATTTTTATGAGGTAACTGTCTTTTATATAATTTTAATAATGGCTGTTTTGCAGTTATTCAATATGAACTGGTCATTTTTAATTTTAAAATCAAAATGATCATGCTCAAAATTTAATACATTTTATTTTGAATAGCTTATATATATATATAGTGTAAAATAATTATATTTTACTGATACCTGTTTTATTATTATTTTACTTTAAAATACTATTGTTTCTAAAAATATATTTAATGGGTTTTGCAACTTCATATAAGGCAACAATTTTGCTGTTGTTAATGTAGTTATTTTATTTGATAGTAACCTCTTATATATCTTAGTTACTTTCGTAATGTGGTGCTTAATATTTTTGTTGCTTATAACCAAAGGCTTTGTTGTTTATATTATTCATTTTATCATTCTTTTTCTACTAAGTCATTTTTAAAGTACTTAATTAAAGTTATGGATTTTTGCTTTGTGTGTATGTTTTATTAATTTAAAAGTATTCTTTTACATTTTGAATGTTTTGTTCTTTGCTTGTTTTCATGCTTATTAAGTGTGTGTGTTTAGTTTTATTTGCAACAATTTAAAGAATTTTAAAATTTGTCCTTCGGGATCAAATTTCTTGTTCTACTTTGGGTATGTGCATTTTTTAAATATTTCTTTTAATAAAGTATGTGTTTGATTAATATCAATATATTAGTCTTAAAAATTAAAGGAATGAAAATTATAAACATTATTTGCAATTCAGTATGTTTTATGATTTTTTTTTTTCATGAGACTAAGTAATCATAATCTGTGATGATGTGTTCAAAAGGTTTTTGAATCCTGTTATTGTTGCTCATTGTACATGCAATGAATTAAATTCATTGTTAATCTTTCAATGTGTTTTAACATTTTGCATATATGTTGTATTTCTGATCTGATGCATATAGAAAAGACAATCATATAAAACTGCAATTAAAAGGTTTTATCATATATTTTAAATTAATTATAATAAGAGATTTGCATCGATACATTTGTTTGCTATTGTTAAAAAATATGTTTTTCCA
Organism: Trichonephila clavata; assembly: GCA_019973975.1. NCBI lineage: Eukaryota > Metazoa > Arthropoda > Arachnida > Araneae > Nephilidae > Trichonephila > Trichonephila clavata. The sequence goes on along the minus strand of BMAO01026792.1, from coordinate 19,051 downwards.
CAAAAATATAATTCATTACATTGTATAATTTTTTTTTAATATGCAAGCTATATTATAAAATTTTTTATACATACCATGAGTACAAAATTTTCTACTTTCTTTAAAAAAAAAAAAGGATATGTATGCTGATGTTTTGAGTAATTATGTAAAGCAATAATGCAATTACAGATTTCAGCATCGTTTTTGTGGAGAATTTTAATATCATTCACGTTCATTATACGCACATGAATATTTCATCTTGCTATTATAGTTTTTCCCCCATAGGGAACATATTTTCATGCTGATCGTTAAAAAGAGATAAATTTATGAGTAGCATTGCATTGCTTCTTCTTGCATTTGAATTTTTCATTAGAAAGAAAGGACTGTATAGAACTTATATAGATGTTAGGATTTGTAATTTCTTGTCACATTTGAAAAATGTGATAAGAATTTTAATTCCCTGACTGTTTTCGCCTTCCAACTTTGCTATTTAATATCTGTTGTCATACTGAATGTATTATAAATTTAAAGTAACTTGTTTAAACGTGTTACTGTTTGAAATCTGGGGGTAAACCCCCAGAATATACAAAGAAAGGAAATTTATTAAAAATTGTTACTGTTTTATGTCACTTGTGGTAAAATGTATGGTAAATTTGTTTCAATTAATTATTAAAAAAATGAGAAAACAATATCTGTTGTTTGTGCATCCGTATTTCAAAATAAATTATGTTATTAATATAGTGTCATCTTTTTTTGTGTAAATGTGTAATCCAAGCATTTCTCTTTATAAAGTGCTATATTCGCCTTTTCAAGTTTAAATAGTGTTACATTCCTAAATAATTAACAAGACACTCAATTTAAATTTTGCTTATTACGATCCAAGTTCACTAGACTGCTTCAACTTTGGCTAAAAATTCAGCTTTGAAATAAAATAGTTAAAAAAGATTTGAAGCATAACATTGTAACAAATGCTTTAAAATTATTGAAAATGAACAGCTAAACCAGTGGTGTAACGTACACCCCCACACCGCGGGGGGGGGTCCAGGGTTCTAGGGGGCCAAAAACCTGACTTTGCAGGGGTCCCAAGTGTTCTCCGCTTCGCCACTCAGCTAAACTATTTGATCAATTTTTTGAAAATCATCAATCTTTCCAAAATCAATTATAAATGACATGCTTAAGATTAAATACTCTCCCGATTCTTGGAAAACGTCTTCGGTGATTCCACTAATCCAGAGATATATCTACCAATATCTCTCTTCTTCCCATATTTAACGAATTAGCCAAAATACTTATCCTCAACAGACTAAAAAATCATCTACCCAGTAATGATATTTTAATAATGGAATAGAATGGCTTTCGAACTGAGCTGTTCACATCTAACCAACTGCTGAGTATCTGGCCAAATTGGAGCTGCGATACTCAACCTGCGGACCGCATGCTACTTACCGAGCCTTTTTAAGTGCCCCGGTCAAGGCCCATTGCTTTGAGAAATTCACTTATTTAAGAACATTGTATTAAAAGTTTGGGGGAAATCCTTTTTGTCAAGAAATCAAATATATCAATTTTGCTGTCGGTGTCGTACGGGTACGAATTCATATTCTTTTTCTTTTTGGAACGGTTACGGTTAGTGATAACAGACAACAGTGGAGTAGCGACAGTTTTATGGGGGAACTAGTTTTTAACTATCTTTTATACCTTGCAAGCAGAAAATATATCCTTTCAAGAAGATTGGGGGGTTGATTATTTTGTAGTGAAAAACAAATATGGATCAGTAATTGTTTGATTTGTGACGAAAGTGCTGTACTTAAAAAATATTTATCAACGGTATCATTCAAAGACACTTTTCCTCGCAGATCTCTTTCAAGAGATGATAAATAGACTTTCTGGAACAATCTTTGTAACAGCAACAAAGTTTTATGTTAGTGGTAATAACGCAGCGTTAACAAATACATCCTATGAATTTCGATATATTTTTGGCAATCCTATAAAACCGTTTACTGATGCAGAAATTATGAAGGAGTGTTTCTTAAATGCTTCTAATTCAGTGTTAGTGACAAAAATATAAAAAATAATTTCAAAAAGCAAAATGAGTTATTAATATTTGGATCAATTGTCTTCATTTTAACATCCCTCCCTTCTTTATCCTCATGTTGCGGCCCGCGTGAAATAACTAACATACTTATGCGGCCCGCGTGAAATAGCTGACATATATATGCGACCCAGCAGAAAAAAAGGTTGCGTACCCCTGAATTTTTGTGGAAAGCATATCAGAGTAGTTTTCCTTGACATTCAGAAGGCTTTTAATGGAGTATGGCACACCGACCTCTTATACGAACTCATCAAAGTCACTTCCCACCCCCACTAATGCTACTGATAAATTCTTATCTTACTAGCATGCACTTTTTAGTAAAAATTAATAATTCTATTTCAAGAGATTTATCTTAGCATCCACAGAACTCCACCATGGACCAACCCTCTTTTACCACTATGTTAACGATATTTTTTAATCAGACTAATACACCTTTATCTGCATTTAATCAGACGACACAGTGATACAGTCTCACAACCAAAATCCCAGACTGATCTCACATTACTTAAACTGACTCATTGTCTGCCTCGAGGGAATGAAAAATGACTTTAAATGTCTCAAAAATTGAAGCTGTCTATCTCTTAAGTCCGTTAGATACTGAATATATCCTTAATACGTGATACCCTGGTTCCAACATACCAAGTATCTTGGTGTCATATCTGATAAAAACCTAAACTTCACATTCCGCATATTAAAGCATGTAGTCTCTACCCCTCAATTTCAAGAAAATCTAAATTAGTAAGTAGAGAAAATAAAATGCTTATTAACACACACACACAATCTGATTCTCAGACAAGTACCTGCTACCCACTTGGCTACCTGTGGCCGCGGTAGCCAAGTGGTCAAGATATCGGATCATGGCTGGCGTGTCATGAGTTCGAGCCCAGTACTACCGAATTTATGGTGCTGCCATCTAGGGGTGGCTTCCTCTACCAAGATTTTGACGTTTGAATTTATTCAATTCAAGCTCTCGTCGGATGATAAATATTGCCAGAGTCAAATTGACACTCAAAGGATCCTTTGTATGCCCTATAATCATATCGCAAGCGTGCCTATGATTTTTGCATTCCAAATATTTATCGATACCAGCCGGGATCGAACCCTCAACCTTGGGGTTACAAGGCGGGCACGTTACCTTTAAGCCACCGAGCCGACTTAAGTCACTTATTAGCATTCATTATTTCGGGATAATTTATTTTTAGAATTGAATGGACTGATACCTCTTTCGTGAATTATCATAGTTTGTGGTTTGGCATTGCTGATTTGCATGCTGAAGTACTTCTTATAAACGACATTAAGTGTTTTCTTGGAAGCGCAGTTTACAATATTCCTTCAACGTACCTCACTTTAATGAAGTCTTCGCTAATCACTGTATATTTTTTTATAATCGTTAATATCAATATTTGTGGGAATTGTATCCACGCAGAAGTGAGTATGATTCATGCAAGAGATGGTAATAATGCATTTTTAGAACAAAACTGGCCCGTGCATTATAAATTCGGTTTTGTACTGCTGAATAATGAGCACTGTACTAAAATGAAAGAACAACTAAGCTTTTAAGATCGTTACCCGCGGAATTTGAGTACAGATTTTTTCTCAACTGAAAGTGATTAAAATTAAGAGGTTTGCTATTAATTGCCATTTTGTAGTTTAAAGTGAGATCTCATGTAACAAAAATAAAATAAATACAATAAAAAAAAAATTTTGCTTGTGTTTTTTTTTATTCGACGTAAAGTATGTTATCCAGTTGAAAAACTCCCCTCCCCCATCTACTCCATCATATCGTAAGCCTGTAATGCCTGTCGGTTCCTGCTTCCCTCTGAAATCCCTTGTCTACCCTTAGACCCGGCTTGGTGTGTGGGAGAAACTGAATAATCAGCAGACATGATTCACACTAATTATTTTGTTGTCCCCAAAATATCAAGTAGACACAATAACAATCTAATTAAGATAACAGATCAGATAGTATAGCGTGGAGGTGAGACTCAATAGCCTGGGGATAATAATAAGGACCCTCAACTGATTCTACGATAGCTTAAACACGCTCAATATAAAATACGTCGCACACTAATAAGCTAACCTATTTAAATAAGGATCACAATACCTGTACTTTTATGAAGTCAAGTCCTACATTTAAACCTTGAAGGCGATCCTTATCTGGATTTAATCCCCGTCGATTGATCACTCTCAGTAATCTTCCACTGATAAACTCCAAATGCACTTAATCATTTCACGATCCTTCACTCACCAACTAACCACTAACTCGCCAACTAACTCTTAAAACTCGCGAATACAGAATTTATATAATATACTTAATTTTACTAGCCACGCTTTCTTGCTCGGCGAAAATTGGTTGAAATAAATATTTTTCTTAACCCCTTGCCTCTCACTCCCGTCAAATTCACAGGGTGAAATTTCCCTCTCTATTCCTCGTGCCGTGATATTTCCGGGCTGGAGTGTTGAAAAGTAATTTGCCATAAAAGCTTGAAACAATCTATTTCTTAAGCCCGGAATATTGTTTTTAACACGCTTTTATAAGTTTCACTTGCATGTAGCGGAATCTTAGAACTCGATTTTTACCCACTTAAGGCGATATGGTACCCTAAAAATCATTAAACTGTCGAAAATTTTTTATTGGCTTATTTGATACCACGAATCTTTATAAATATGCTTGCAAAATTTCAAAGCTTTTCCTGCATTTTTCATTAAGTAATGGAGCAATGTTTGATTCTAAACAGCAACTACCATACCTAAATTTCAGATTATCTACTAGAAAAGAGCCTGATAAAAAATGAATTAATTTTATTTTTCTAATGCGCATCAATAAGATTGATATTATATATGCAGTAATAAATCATTTTAAGACAGAATTGTGCAATTTATGCAAAAATTCTAGTTCGTGAATTATTTACTGAAAATCAAATGGATTTGGTCAAGATTTAAAAGTTGTGCGTGCTTTTTATGATATTATTATGAATTAAATTAAAACTTCAAAACGGATTCTCCCATAGCACAAATACTAAATTTCATTTTGATAACTCAGATAATTAAAAATCTAATTCGCAAGAATAGAAAAACTCTCCCATTTTTATATATTTGTTTTTGGTGATATATATATATCCCATGTGTGCGAGATTCAACACTTTTATTATTAAAATATTTTAAGATATTTATTTAAACAAATGCACATATACAGTTCTTAGATTTTGATGTATTTTACCTATAAATTGTTATTTGACTTTGCTTTTATTCGTGTACAATATTTAACATGCGAAGGCTTTTAAAATCATGGAAATAAAAAATAAAGGCATAAACATCTTTTGTACATGCTGTGCATTAGCTCTGAGCACGGAATTAGCTCTGAAGTGTGTGTATTTATTTTTTTTAATAATTATTAAGATAAAGTTTTATGAAATATTGATCTTTCATTTGTTTTTTTTTCTATATATTCATTATGACAGTATACTGTTTAATTGTTCTACATTTGTGCAATTTTTTATGGTAAGTAGTTTTAAATAAGCTAACTAACATTTCATAAAAGTTTCAGACTATTCGATGAATATTATATCATGCTATTCATGGAATGAAAACTTCAAACTCATATTTCTCCATGTTGAATTTTTGTACATATACTGTTATTCAACATCCTAAAGCTTTTTTGATATTTAAAGTATGGGTTTGAAATTTTTTATACATGTTCTGAAATGTATGTTTTGTAAAACTGTGCATGGAATTAGCTCTAACATGTTTAGTACTTTTTCTAAAAAATTTCAAAATCAAAATTAATGTTTTTTTGGGAATTTTTGGAAGTTTAACTATAAAAAAATTAATAAAAAATTAAAAAGCAGCAGCAGAGAAAAACCCATGCACAGTTTTATGTAGTATTTTATAAGGTACTTGGAAAAAATTTTGAAAAAAAAAAAGAGACATATTTAAAAAAGCCTTAGAAATTTTAAAAAATGCTTAAAAAAGCTAAAAAAATTTTAATTTTACAAACATTTTGCAACAAATTAAAATTTTTTTTATAGAATTATTATTAAATATTAACCCCTTTATGGAATACAATTATAACCAAATATTAAAAATAAAAAAAATTGTGAAGATGGTACCATATCGCCTTAAAAAGATCGGATTCATTCGAAATTTCGCACACTTGTCAAGGACCGATGACAATACAATAATTTCATAATTTTGTTCCATTGTCCTTTTCAGGATCGTCAGGAATAAGGATAATCAGATTTGGCGACAAATCCATATATCACGTCCAGATTTGGCGACTTATTGCATATATCATTTTTAAATTTGGCGACTAGTTCCATATACCATTTTCAGACATGGCGACTAATTTCCTACATCATTTCCAGATTTGGCGACTATAAGGTGTAACCCTAAAGTGTTTTGAATTTAAGCTAATTATATATGCAAGTATAAAATACACTTGCGGTTAAAAGAAATAAAATAAACAAAAGAAGTGTTCTGTATCTGAGAAAGTGGAGGGTGGGTGTGTGTTAGCAATTTCTAACCATAATATAAACATTTTCTGAAAATAAAAATAAAAAAAAGGCTCGAGCATGTGAAAAAAAATAATTTGCGTTCTAACTGCTAAATATTTTTTATTTTTATAAAGCAATACGCTTAGAAATGATAATACGAATTAACATGAAAGGAACACGTTTAAAAGGTGAAAAAACGATTGATACTTAATATTACCATGTTTTTAATAACTCGCTTTCTTTAATGTCTATCCGGGTGGAATTTTGTAATTGATTTTAAACTGTGTGACTTTCCGAGGAGCTAGAGACTTGAAATTCGGACTATAGCTCGGAAGTGGATGACAATGCATGAAAATGGGAAAAAAGAAAACAAAAACAAAAAGGAAGAATTTTATATTTAATCCGTAAAAAAACATGATACATTAAAAAATTTTGTAATTCGAACTTTTTCTTCTTTACACACTTTTATTTGTTTGACCTGTTCAAAAGAGACGGAATCTAATATAACGATCCGAGGCCTCGTAAACGGAGAGAATAAATACACTTCAGACCCGTTAATTAATATCCATTGAAGAGCAAGACTAATTCCACAGCCACGTAATTCCAGCTTCAAATATCAAACTCAAGGATAAATTCAACAATGAATAAATGATAGTTTAAAAAACTAAAAAACACGCTTTTATTGTAGTTCGAACTTAAAAATGAAAAATAAATTATAGTTTGAAAAAAAACTAAAAAACACGCTTTTATACTGAATCGAACTAAAAAGTTAAAAAAAATTTTAATAAAGAATAAAATGATTAACGAGAAAATGAATGTCATTAGGGTAAAAGCGTGGGGTGTTCTATAAATGTATCAGTTGTTATGATTTCTAACTTATATTCCGAAAAGCTGAATTAGTGTAAAAATGTAGTACAAAGCACCCCACGCTTTTACCACAATGACATTCATTTTCTCGTTAATCATTTTATTCTTTATCAAGAATTATTTTTTTTTACTTTTTAGTTCGATTCAGTATAAAAGCGTGTTTTTTAGTTTTTTTTCAAACTATAATTTATTTTCTTAATCCAGATTATTTTTAACATGTTTAGCGATAATGATTTTTTTAAACTAAATGTTAGCACAACAAACATATATATTAGCGATATCTTTGGGCAAGTACTTTGTTGCGCTCTTCGTAAAAACACGTGGATAAAAATTCTGGAAAAAAAACTGATAAAAAACATATATATATATTTTAATATTGTGTACATTATACAGTTAGAGTCAAGAAGTAAATCGGATTGTACTTTAGTACTTTTTTGTCGCTGACTACAATAAAAATATTGGAGCAGTAGACATTGTAGACCAATTTATTGGAGATTACACTATTGCTCGAAAACAAGGTTAGAAGTACTATAAGAAAATATTTTTTTTATTTGTTAGATAAAACTATTTTGAACTAGTACCTTATTTATAAAAAACAAGGAGGCGGAGGCAAAAAATCACATTTGTAGTTCGTTTATCTTTAGTAGATGAACTTATTGAAAAGTATTCTATATCAGAAACCACTGCAAAGAGAGGCCAGCCGAATTTGGAGAACAACCCCAACCGTTTGATCAAAAGACATTTTATTAGACAGATACCTCCAACTGATAAGAAGTGGCAACCATCAAGAGAATGCAAAGTTTGTTGTTCCAAAAGAGATAAAAACAATAAGAGATGCAGAAAGGAAACTCGGTGCTACTGTACAGTTTGTGATTTTGGCCTTTGCATCTCATGTTTTGAAATTTATCTCACAAAAAAAAATTACTAATGTTTATTTATATTATACAAAAGTTTAATAAAGTTCATTTAATGTTTAAAGCACATGTTTTTTAAAATGTTTCCTCTTTGTTGGAAAGTTAACATTCAGTGATTATAACCCTAAATGTTTACTTTAATTAAAAAATTAAATTTCGTATTTCTAGCTAAAAATTAATCCAAAAATTAAAAATGAATACATATATTGAACGTGTACTTAATTTTATAGAATTTTCTTGAATAAGAAAATAGGCACTTTTAGGACCGTTTTCTTCAAAATTATCCGATCGTTCAGGGGTTAAAGAGTACTGAAGGGGTTAGTAGAGCCACGTATATAGATCCGTCACAAGCTGTCTAGATATCTTGCATCGTAAACAGTATTTACCAACTAAAAACGAAAGAGAGTCAATAAATAATTGACTCAAATATTATTTATCTATTTTGAAATATTTGGTACATGCTCGTGAAGTGTACAAATAATGTCTTTTAAAACTAGCCTTATATTGCTTAAATCAGTAGTGGGCAACTTGTTTTGGCTCGTGAGCCACATTGTGGGAGCGGAGGACCGCACTTTTTAGAAATGATTGCGTTCATTATAAATAAATAATAAATATGTTAAATAAAATAGTGGAAGTTTTATTCAATGTATTTATTGTGCTAATTTATATTATCTACAGATGCAAGCACATTTAGTTTTAGAATCAGTTTAATGAGACAAATGTACCATATGTCACTCTTTTTTACCATTTTTTCTTTAACCCTCTGAGTGTTCATCCTTGTCCTGAAAAATCATTCCGAAAGCGTTTACTTCTTTTTTGAGAATTCCTTCGAAAGTGCAACACATTTAATTCCTTTCCCTTTAAAGTTAGCGGGAGGTCTACAGGGGAAGATTTTATTACTCAGTTCGGCCTCTTTGTTGCTTTAAAACCGGGAGAAAACTCGTCACAGCTGTGACGTTGCCTTGTGCGAATTTTGGGTGGAAAAGCGGGTCCACGGGGTTGTTTGATCGGTTAAGTCACAATAAAAGTGAAGAGTTAAAAAAAAAACTCGAAAGAAAGAAACTTGTTACAAAAGTTGAAAAAATACTTGTTTATTTTAAACAAAACAAAATTTAAAAAAAATTAATTTAAGAAAAATAAACTATTTTGGACTAACGATTTGAGCCAGGAAAAAGTACCTTGTATTTATTCTGGAATATGAGACTAAGAAAACACAAATACATCGTAATGTTTTTTAAAAAGTAACTATGTAAAAAAGAGTAAAAGTGACATCTCTCTCTCTTTTTAAACAAAAAAAGAGGATAAATGAAGTATCGTTACATACGACGATTATGTTTATGAAATGAAATCAATCTTCCTCTATTCAATTATATTTTAAATTTAAAGTAACATAAAGAGGGATTTCAATACTTTTAATTTATATATATTTTAATCCTATAAATAATGTTTTTATGTTAAATTAATTTTTCGGAAAAAATCTAAATTTTATTTCATAGTCAAACAACTTGTACTAAGCAAAAATACTTCTTTACATAGGCATTTGTGACGGAGCAAAAAGCAAATTTAGTCAAATTTTTTATTTTTATTTTTAATGGGAATATATTTTTCTTCAAAATGGTAAAAGTATTTCTAACCATTTTCTATTAAAATTTAATTTTTTATTTTTCTGTTTCTTTAGTGTTAAACGGAAAATTCACCGATAAATACAACTTTCAACAATTCAATCATTACATATTCTAACTAGCTTTCATGGCCCGGCGTTGCACGGGCTTATACCGAGGGTAGAACTTAATCCCCATGTTATAATTTCCTCCTTTTATTCTAACGCCAACACTTTTGTGGGGTTTCACGCGTACGATGTGAATGCATGTCCCGTGAGTGCGTGTCATGGCTTTGTTGCTTAACATTTTCCCTTCTCTTCGCAAATTCTCGATCCTAGTATTACTGAAGACCCGCCGTGTAGGGGAGAAATGTACATAAATTATGTCGAGAGCTCAAACGTCCTCCCGTTGGTGTGGTGTGGTAGTTATGAGAGGGGGTGCCAGCTCAGGTGTCGTCCGCGCCACTTGACCATGGTTCAAAATTACGCGGACCGTCCCCAAAAGGCCTCGTGTTGCTGAACAGTGGGACGTTAATATTCACTCAACTTCACAAATTCAGCACTTCCAATATTATTTTCCGAAATTACTTTGATTTCTTTGTTTCTTTCCTCTCCGCTTAGCCCTGCGTTGCACGGGCTTTTACCGACTGAATAACTTCACCCTCATGGAAATTTCGTGTTTCCCTCAGGCCGATAGCACTTGTGTGTGCGTGCGATGTGAGTGATTTCTTTAACAATGTCATAAAAACTCCCTTTTTCGAAATTTGTTCTTGCGTTGGTGTGGTGTGGTAATTATTAAAGATGGGTGAAAGCTCATGTGTCGTCCTCGTCACTTGAGCATGGTTGAAAATTTCGAGGTCCGTCACCAAAAACCCTCGAATAGGCAAACAGTGCGAATTTAAAAATCACCCACTCACTCTCCAATTCTTTCGTTTTACCGAGTGAATAACTTCATCTCCATGGAAATTTCGTGTTTCCCTCAGGCCGATAGCACTTGTGTGTGTGTTTGCGCGCGATGTGAGTGATTTCTTTAACTATGTCATAAAAACTCCCTTTTTCGAAATTTGTTCTTGCGTTGGTGTGGTGTGGTAATTCTTAAAGATGGGTGAAAGCTCAGGTGTCGTCCTCGTCACTTGAGAATGGTTGAAAATTTCGAGGTCCGTCACAAAAATTTTCGAATAGGCAAACAGGGTGAATTTTAAAATCACCCACTCACTTTCCAATTCTTTCGTTGCAATTTTTTATTTCCCGGAAACGAAAATGTAGTATTTTTAAAAATAGTTGTATGCTGAAAAAAAGACAGAAAGTATAAATTTTTAAAATTACAAAATTTCACTACTATTTTAATTCTTGGAGTAAAATTGTGAGGATTTTTTGAAATATTCGACACGGGGAAAAAAAGTTTCATGCAATTACGCATTATTTTAAAGTAAACTATAAGTTTTATGAAAGAGAACAAAAATTTCGATACTGATAAATATTTTAAATGAATCTCAGAAATGCATTGAATGCAGTTTAATTTAAAAAAATATATTAATTTAAATCCATTATCAATAAATACTAATAAAAAAAATTCTACAGATAGCTCTTGAAACGTTTGGATGTTTGATTAAACATATATAAGTGTTAAAAATCCACTTTTGGGGGAAAACGTAGTTATATGCTAACATTCACTGAAAAAAACATTCAAAAAGAAAAAAATACTATTTGATTAAAAATCAGAAAAAAAACTTTCTGAAGGCAAAAAAAAAAAAAAAAAAAAAAAAAAAAAAAAAAAAAAAAAAAAAAATGAAAAGTACATTAAAATAACAGAGGATCATGTTAAAATAAGTATTTATCAGTAAAATTAATTTACGTGGGAAAAATTAGCAGAAATGAAAAAAAAGAGATCATCCACGATTCGAACTCGCAAAGACACGATCTGTTTTACGGTGTAAATGAGAGAAGCGAAGCGCTACCGACTGTGCTATTGAGACACGTAGCGAGAAATGAAAATAGGCAGTAATAATGAATGGGAGGACGAAAAAGTCATTTTTTCACTCGCATTTTTTTTTTTTTTTTTACTTGCCAAATTTACTGATTTCCCTTTAAAACCCGTAATTTTGAAGCAATTGTTTCAATCTTCGTATAAGTTACGGATAATATTACTGTACACACGGAAAAAAGGTTTTGTGAGATTACCTTCATAAATGACGAAGTTATTCAATGTGAAGTAAAAATTAAGACTACTTTTTAAAAATTCTATAAAAAAAAAGTTTTGGGAATTTTATTTTTTAAATGAATGGATCTAAAAGAGAAAGGCTTGAAGTTAATTAGTGTAGAATATCGATTTAATAACACGAAAAGTAATTCATACCCAACGATTTAGAAATAATTTTCATAAAAACGCATCAGTTTTAACACTATTTTAAAAAATTCGAAAAAAATAGAAAATATCGTTATTTTACAAAAAAAATTACACCGTGTCGTGGCGAAATAAATGATCTTTCCGATTCTGTAATTATTTTTTGTCTAATTTCGACACCGAAAATCGGATGACAATTTTAATATGGTGGAAAACGTAAGATTACCGCTCGGCCGAAACGGAAGGGAAGTTCCGCCAAGTAAGCAACCGGCAGGAGTAAAATAATTCGGCGTTTTAAGGTTTTTAATTAATATCTTTTTAACTAATTACAATATCGGAATATAAATAGGCAATACGGCTTCCCCGGAAAATTCCCGATCTTTTGGTACCTTCCGCGACTTTCTGCGTGGTGCTGTTCGTGAGAAGATAGACGCACATAGATAGATACATAGATACATAGATACATAGATACGTTTGTTTACCTTCGAATTTTAATAGTGTAAGACTAGCTTTCATGGCCCGGCGTTGCACGGGCTTATACCGAGGGTATAACTTAATCCCCATGTTAATTTCCTCCTTTCTTTCTGACGCCAACACTTTTGTGTGTGGTTTTGACGCGTACGATGTGAGTGCATGACCCGTGAGTGCGTGTCATGGCTTTGTCGCTTAACATTTTCCCTTCTCTTCACAAATTCAACACTTCCAATATTATTTTTCGAAATTACTTTGATTTCTTTGTTTCTTTCCTCTCCGCTTAGCCCGGCGTTGCACGGGCTTTTACCGAGTGAATAACTTCATCCCCATGGAAATTTCGTGTTTCCCTCAGGCCGATAGCTCTTATGTGTGCGATGTGAGTGATTTCTTTAACTATGTCATTAAGACTCCCTTTTTCGAAATTTGTTCTTGCGTTGGTGTGGTGTTCTAATTATTAGAGATGGGTGAAAGCGCAGGTGACGTCCTCGTCACTTGACCATGGTTGAAAATTTCGAGGTCCATCGCCAATAACCCTCGAATAGGCGAACAGTGCGAATCAAAAATCACTCACTCAGTTTTCAGTTCTTTCGTTGCAATTTTTTAGTCCCCGGAAACGAAAATGTAGCCTTTTTAAAGATAGTTGTATGTTGAAAAAAGACAGAAAAGTAGAAATTTTTTAAATTTCACTACTATTTTAAATATTGAAGTAAAATTGTGAGGATTTTTTGAAATATTCGACACACGGGAAAAATGTTTCATGCAATTATCTTTATAAAAGAAGAAATTATTAAATGATTGTTTTAAGTATTTTGAGTGTTTTATTAAAATTTGTTTCGAATGCATAACATACTGCCATGGAAATTCACCTTCCTTTATCAAAGTTCCTGGTATGTGTGTGATTCCTTTATATAAACGTCACTACAATTCCCTTTTTCGAAAAAAAAAAATATCTTCCAGATCTTACTAATGTCAAACATGTTTCAGTTCTCTTTCTACTGCATTGTGTTACAGTGGCTTATTTGAGTGTAGAACTATTTTCCCCCTGACTCTCCCTCAGATATAAGATTTATCTTCAAGTTTCTATTCATGACATGTCGAAAACAATATTGCTTTAGTAAAAAAATAATAAATTTAAACAATAAAAGAAAACTATTTTGATGCTTGAGTAAAAAAAAGTCATCATTTTTTAATAATAGATAATTTTTAGGAATCTAAAATAATAAAATAATTTTCAGGTTTTCATTAATCAATCAATCGCTACTTACAGTTAGCTTAAAAATGTCTCTAGAACGTACTGATTGGAAGGAAATCCAAACTCTCTTTAAATAACCGGATATTTATTTACAAAACCTATCTTCGCCCCATCTTAACGTATACATGCCCCATTTGGGGATCTGCCAGTAACACACAATTAAATGATATTCAAAGACTTCATAATAAACAGGTACATCCAAGATCTGTTCTCCACGAAGAACTTTGTGTTGAACCCATCCACACCCTAATAGCGAATCTTTCCTCAACTTTCCATTCTGCAATCCATTCTGCAACTTTCCATTCTGCAATCATGACAACCCAACGATTAGCTCTCAATCTAACTTCATGAACCAGCCTCACCTCATGTACCGTTTGCCTCATAGTGCAACGAAGATACTACCTGATTTCTAAGAATTCCACCCCCCCCCCCATGCTGTTAAACGTAACGAAAACCCCCTTTCGGATTGAAGAACGAAACGAAAAAGTTGTTTTGCGTTTTACGGAAACAATGTTCCACCTCCCCCACCACCTCCTGACCGCCGAAGCTAGTTTTAGCTTAGGCGAACCTATCATTCTCACTTTATTTTACATACATTATCTCTTAGGTATACTGTGTAACTGAAGTAGAAGCCTAGCTACCGCTAGGCTGGCACTGAGGACAAATATTTATTCCAGGCTCTAGAACGTATTTTTATCCAAAATAATAGCCGTTATACCTTTTATTAACAAATAATTAATTTAATAAGGAAATAATAGAAATATTCATTTGATTTTAAAAAATATATTAATTTAAATCCACATTATCTATAAATAATAATAAAAAAATTCTACAGATAGCTCTTGAAACGTTTGGATGTTTGATTAAACATATGTAACTGCTAAGAAAAACACTATGTAAAAAACCTAGTTATAAGTACACATTCACTGAAAAAAATCATTCAAAAAGAAAATAATACTATCTGATAAAAACATTTAATTTTTTTAGTTTTTTCCCGGAAACGAAACTGTAGCATTTTTAAAAATAGTTGTATGCTGAAAAAAGAACAGAAAGTATAAATTTTTCAAATTACAAAATTTCACCACTATTTTAATTCTTGAAGTAAAATTGTGAGAATTTTATGAAATATTTGACACGGGGGGAAAATTTATTATTTTTTTAAAAAATGAATACTGAATTTTAATTTGTTCTTTATATAAGTATTAAAAACATATCGTTATTAAAAAATAAAACAAAAATTGTTTATTTTGGTATAAATATTTCTTGACCAACATACTACCTCACCACAGTATAACTATAATAAAATAATTTATTTGTAAAAAAAATCTATATATATATTACACACACATTTTGAACTTCAAAATCTTTGTCATCTTAATATATTGAAGCAGCTATTCATTTTGAAATGGCATTTTTGATAGGAAGGAATAATATTTGCTCACTATATATTCCTCTTAACTATTTTTATGTCAATATATATATAATTTAGTGAGGAAGTATTTGATGTTATAATTTACTGTTGTGTGTGTGTTAAGTAATTTTTTTAAAAAATTGTTTCATATGTATAAAATTTCTATCAATATATGTATAAAATCTCAATGACTTGACATGCTATCTTTGTATACTTTTTATGTGGAGGATTTAATCAAATAACATTTCATTCTCCTAAATTCCACACCACCACACATTCACAACAGGAAGCTGTGATTTTTAGAATTTCAGTGTTGACTGAAATGTTATACTTCTTTGTGTATATTCAGTTTCTTTTATTTTATTTAAACAAATATGTGAATGCAGTTTTTAAATTTCTTTTTTAAAACACTACTGTCTTTCCAACTCAGGGATTATATTTCTGAAATTTTAAAAGCATTTTAATAAATTGGGTACAATTCAGGATTAATTAGAATTTTAAAACTTATTGCTGAAGTTATTTTAAAGTTCAGATTTTAGATAATTTCCACAGCCATATACTATTTCAAATTTAATGTATTATTGAACATTCTGTGCCTGGACAAATTATGCTCACAAAAGGGAAAATCACTTCCTTAGTTTACTAGAAGAAAGTGGCAAAATCATTGCTGTGTGTAACTCAGTAACTTTAAATTAAGGACATGAAAACTGAAAATGGATGATATTGGATTACTCCAATAATTCTCAGTCCTTTCTATTAAAAAAAAATTAATCAAAATAATGGTTGAATGTAAATTTAATTTGTCGTTCTTTTTTTTCTCTTTCACTATTTACATTTATTTCAAAGTGAATGCTTTTTCCATACTTTTGATTTTTCTATCATGTCTCTATTCAAATTAACTTTTCTGATATTTTATTTGGAGGATTGCTATGAAAGAGACGAAAGTGTGGTTCTACAATATGATAATTGGATCCTCCTAGACCAGGAAAAGGGAAGGAATCTAAGGACCACTCCTTTGAAACTTCTCACTCATCTCATGATTCACATGGGGGGAGGGGGACGACACCGACACTCGAACACAAACGCGCCTTAATTAGCTTGTTAAAAAAACGTGGGAACCATTCTTCTCATTTCTTTTCCCCTGATTTATTCTTTTTGGCTAGATATTTTTAACTCCATATCTTGATTAGAACGAATATTTTAATTATATTACAACGCAAAATATATTTTTAATGTAAACGGATTAATAATTTTTTTTTGAATTTTTGTAAAGTATTAATAACATAAAAATAGACATTTGAATCAATACTGAAAAATAATTGCTATTATGCATCTCTCTATGCTGTACATCAAATATTATCATTATTACACTTTTATTAAGTTTTTCGGCGCAATTTGTTTGTGAGAAATTTAATGAAAATATTATTGTATGTGAAAAATATAAGAAATTATATCGAAGTCATGCTTCTATTAGAAGTCTATTTTTATAACTATTCGACGGTGTGTGAAAAAACTTCATGTAAGATTATAGCGAGATAAAAGGTCAAAAAGCAAAATGACAGAAGTAGTACATATATATATTTTACATTTAAAAAATATGAATTTTTTCGTTTACTTTTTTGCTGGTTCTTTTTTAAGTTGCTTTCTTAAAAAATGAATGTTTTGAAATCATTAATTAAACTCATTGTTTTTAAAATTTTACTTCCCCTTCCCCCAAAAAATATAAATTTTTTAAAAACTCGTAAGGAGGGAAAGTACTTTTATACATTGTAAAAATCAATTTTTGAAAAATATTTTAAAAATTATTACAGAAGGCTAGAAACGTTTTAAAGCAAACGTAATCAATATCCAACAGTAATTACGCTCTCTGCAATAAAAATATAGATGTGAACAGAACTAATATTATAAAAAAAGTTAACAAATAGATTTTTCGTTAATTTCTGATTGAATTTCGTTGGCTGGTCTCTCTCTCTCTCTCTCTTTTGTTTTGTTAATATCGCACTTCGAAACAACGTGAGGGTATAGAGGTGACGAACTTCGTAATTTTAAATCATGATGAATTCAGGAGGATGACACCTGATTTGACATTTTACTCTCCAGACTGTTCAGATTGGAAATACACTATTAATATTTTTATTTAATATAGAGTTATATAACAGGGGCGTAGCTAGGTAACCAAATGCCTTGGTGCAACAACAACAAACAAAAAAAACACCGAGGGTCCTATTTTGATTGGACTTTATCAAGTAAAAATATATTAGTAATTTAAATATGCAAAGCTATTTTAACATCAGCCCTTTATCATGATCTGCAGAATATAGGAAGTTGTCGTGTTAGCCTAGTGGACAAGGTAACAGACTAGTGGCTGGTATGTCATGAGTTCGAGCCCAGTACCACTGAAGACCCGCCGTGTAGAGGAGCAATGCACGTCAAATCTGTTGAGAGCTCAAAAGTCCTCCCGTTGGTGTGGTAGTTAGGAGAGGTTATGCCAGCTCTGGCGTCGTCCTCGTCACTTGACCATGGTTCAAAATTACGAGGTTCGTCTCCAAAAGCCCTCGTCTGAACAGTGCGACGTTAATATTCACTCACGCAGAACAGAGGAAAGTAAAGCCACATACACTTACAGTATGTGTATGAGTTTTCCTGAGTAAACTTTAATGAGATTACCAGGTTCGATTTAACACGGGATAGACCAGGAAACGATACAAAAAATAAGCATGAAAATGATACAATATTATAATTATTTTAAAAAACACCCCTGCAAAAGTGGGAGTGGGACAAAATACATAAATCTATTTATTACAGATACGAGTTGTGGCGAAATACTCAAAGAGGAAAATAGCTTATTATGAATAATACTGTTATTAAAAAAAAATTACCAAGAAGAAATAGCTTCCTGTGTAAGTTTAAGACGCATTTTCATGGAACCTGAAGCTTATTTCAAGTAACACTTGGAAAAATGAAAAAAATTGAAAAATAACATAAATTTTCAATAAGTAAATTCGCACATCATATACACAAAGGAAAGGAAAGAGAGGCCCCTGACCACTCCAAGGTGTTCTCTCTCAAAATTGGGGTGGAACCGAGCCAAATCGTACTGTCACCTGCATGGTACTCAAAGCTACGGTTAACGACAGGCGTACAGTCTAGCCCAATGCCATGATGAATATCGTGGGCCTCGATCTGACTACGTCAGACAGGTGGCATTAGTAACAATAACAAGGAAAGGAAGGATTTTCTCTCTGAATTGTTTAAATTGTTTTTAATTTAAGAAATACTTAAATAGCAGATAAATTTAAAATTTTAGGTTTTTTTCAGAATACACAAGCATTTCTTCCGTTTTCAATTTTATAAAAGAATGTAGAACTATAATGTACATCCTTCAAAAGTTATCTAGTGAAAAAGGAAGAAAGCCAATCAGTTTTTATTCTTTTGTGTCCATACTTTTGCTATTGAAAAAAATTGAATAATTCCATAACAAAATTTCTTTGATGCTTTAAAGTTTGTACTTAACAGAAAAAAAAGTGAAAAATAAAACTTCATATGCATTTTCAAAAATTAGCTTCAAAAATTTCCCCTTCATTTTGTTACAAGTAATCGTGAATCGCAATACAATCAACATCATATG